>JACEIK010008352.1:28850-39989 GCA_018107945.1 Datura stramonium | reverse complement strand
CGATGGGTTGATGGGACAACCCCCCCCCCATCTAACCCGGACAAGTACTGAAACATAAAATAGCATGAATGTCTGTCGAACGGCCCTCGGAACATATGGACTCACCAATAAGCTAAAAGTAGACTCTGAGATTATCTAGATATGAGGATGATCCTGAGAGCCAGAACCTGTATCATAAGATGATAAAACATAGAATGTATGCGGTCAGTATGTGGAATGTACTGAGTATGCAAGGTAAGTAAAATGGACATTTAAAATACATGAAAACTTATAAAAACATCTTAAGAGTGGGACATCATGCTTTAATCATAAACATGGTAACATAACATAAGGCTCAAGGTTTCAAATCATTCATAAACCATTCATTATCATAATCATAAAGAAACTTTATCAAATCATAACTTGAGCCAATATCGTAAATATGACAATGCACAAAACATGTGGAACAATGGGCGGACTCATCATAACTGACACCATCATGGTAGAGCCTTTCATGATGCCCCAACTGTCTCACTCAAGTTAGCAGAGTTGCCCCTGGCTTGCCAGGAGAGGGACGTGCATTATGTGAGATCATGAAAGAGGGAATCGTTATCATTGTAATGTATCATTATAAACCCATGGTGGCACGTGGTTATGACACACCGGTGTAGTCCTTCGAACGCCAGGCTGCTCGGTGCTAGACACGGCTCCTAAAAACATGCATAATAGGCTCATACGTAAATCAATAACATCATTCATTAAGATTCATGGAAAAAAATAAGCATTCATCATTCATTGATCCCCATAAAACATGATTAGCAAAGAACTAAAGGCCCTGTAGTCGGCCAATATCATAAATCGATAAATCATGAAATTCATTTCATAAATTCTTGATCATGTGGGCGTTCTCCTATACTTTATCATGCTTTACAATACTCAATTCATTCGAAAAACATGCTTATAACATTGGGTAACTTTATGACATGTTTTTCATCATCATTAGTTCATAAATCAGAAAGCCCATGCATACTTGAAGATCATGCATATAACTTGTAAATCATCAAATCATGTTGGGAATTTGAATAATTTTATATTTCAAATCATAAATCATGTTGCATTCATAAATATCAATATTTGAAGAGAAGATCATAAATCGATTCATCATAAATCATGCATGATTAGGCTTAATTGAATAGAAATCAAAATCAATAATTATATGAGTAAAATAAATTGTAAAACCTGATCAAAATTCATAAATTATGATGAGATTCATAAATCATAAAAACCCATTAGCAAATCATAAAATTTTCTTAAGAATTGAATTAAAACCCCAATAGATTTTAGATACAATTCCATAAATTAACAGAGAATGGGCATGGGTGTGAACGGAAACACCCATTCGTAACTCTACATACCAAGGTAAGATCATATTCTAAAGTTATTGAATGCCCAAGGGGGAGTTGATAGGGAAAAGCTTGATCCTATGCTTGATCTCTGTAGAATTCTCTTTAGTATGCATGCATTGGAATGATATATGCAATAGGGACTTAACCTATCTTAAAATGCCTGGAAAAATACATAAAATGATGTAGTTTACGGCCTTATAGCGTAGAAAGGTCAAAAATGCCCTTAATGAATTTAGACTAAAAATCTGCACAAGTTAACCAACGGGCGTACCAACGAGTCGTTGAAAGCTACCATGACTCGTGATATGGCTCATCGTCTGCACTACCCAGGCCTTGCTTTCAGAATCAAACCACGGCTAGACAGGACGACTCATCCTTTGGTCCAATGGGTCGTTGAGTCGATCGTTGCTTGCCCCTTAGAAATTTCTGAACTTTCTCACACGAGTCTCAGCACAACTCATTTTCACCAACGAGTCATGGTGATCGTCCGTTAAGTCTACGAGAAATTTGACCATGTAGACAATGACTGCTTACAATGAGTCGTTGTTACTCATGATGGCTCGTTAGGTGACCCATTACTTCCCCAAATTCTAAAGTTCACCTCTCACCATGACTACAAATGATGACTCGTTGTTTTCCAAAATGAGTCATTACATCGGTTGTTGCTTCCACTTCCACCCGGACTCCTGAAACCATGAATGATAACAAAGGCTCATGGTTTCCAACCACGAGTCGTTACTCCTCTTGTCCTGTGATCTTTTTCCCAGTTTCAGCAGTTTTTTACTTTTAACTCACGGGTCAACTCTTAGACACTTCCGGAGTATTTCAATATGCCTCTAGACAGCTTAAGACTCATGAGAAGAATTATCTGATGCATGAGCTAAAATTGGAAGCTGTGGTGTTTTCTTTGAAGATTTTGAGGCACTATTTGTACAGGTTGCATGTCGATGCATTCATGGACACAAGAGCCTCCAGTACATGTTCACTTAGAAGAACCTAAATTTGCAGCAAAGGAGATGGCTAGAGCTTCTCAAGGACTATGACATGAGTGACCTCTATTATCCAGGTAAGGCGAATGTAGTGGTGGATGCTCTTAGTAGGCTGTCCATGGAGACTATGTCTCATGTTGAGAATGGAAGAAAGGAGTTCGTGAAGGATGTCCATAGGCTTGCTCATTTAAGGGTTCTCCTTATAGATTCGACGGATGGTGGAGTTATTGTTTAGAATAGGTCGGAATCTTCATTGGTGGCAGAAGTAAAGTCTAGGCAAGATGAGGATCCCATCCTAGTGAAATTGAAAAAAGAAATCCGGAGTCAGAGAGTAGAGGTTTTCTCCCAAGGGGGAGATGGTGTACTCCAATATCAGGGCCGATTGTGTGTGTCGGTTATAGATGGCTTGAGAGAGTGGATTTTGATCAAGACTCATGGCACTCGTTACTCTATCCATCCAGGTACCACAAAGATGTATCGTGATTTATAGGAAGTCTATTGGTGGAATGGCATGAATGAGGACATAGCAGAATTTGTGGCTAGGAGTTTGAATTTCCAACAGGTGAAGGTTGAGCATCAAAGACCTGGAGGTATGCTTCAGGACATTAGCATTCCTACTGGGAAGTAGGAAGAGATCAATATAGACTTCATTACAAGTTTTCCTCGTACACACAGATAGTATGACTCTATATGAGTGATTGTTGAAAGGTTGGCTAAATCAGCTCATTTCCTACCGATTAAAACTACCAATTCAGCTGAGGATTATGGTAGATTATACACTCGAGCGTTGGTTCGACTACATGGAATTCCATTGTCCATCATCTTAGATAGGGGTACTCAATTCACCTCTCAAATTTAGAGGTCTTTTTAGAGTGGCCTTGGTACTCAAGTGAAGCTTAGAACAACTTTTCACCTGCCGATAGATGCTCAGGACGAGCGGACTATTCATACCCTTGAGGACATGTTGCGAGCTTGTGTGATTTCTTTCAAGGGTAGTTAGGATAATCACTTGTCTCTCATCGAGTTTGCTACAATAATAGTTATCACTCCAGCATTCAGATGGCTCCATTTGAGGCTCTTTACGAGCGGAGATATAGGTCACCTATTGAATGGTTCTAGGTAGGTGAGGCTATGTTGATAGGGCCAGACTCAGTTCATGAGGTGATGGATAAAGTTCAAATTATTCGAGAAAGGCTGAAAATAGCTTACAGTCATTAGAATTCTTATGCGGATGTTAAAAGGAGAGAGCTTGAGTTTGAGGTTAATGATTGGGTGTATCTGAAGGTGTCTCCCATGAAGGGGGTTATGAGGTTCGATAAGAAAGGAAATCTTAGTTTGAGATATTTTTATCTTTATAGGATTTTGAGGCGACTTGGCAAGGTGGCGTATGAGTTTGAGATCTCAACAGAGTTAGCTTTGGTGCATCAAGTTTTTCATGTATATCTCTTGAAAAAGTGCATCGATGACCCGGTCTTAGTTGTTCTGATGGGGAGCATTGGTGTGAGGGATAGACTTACTTATGAGGAGGTTCCAGTTGAGATCCTTGATCATCAGGTTTGAACATTGACGAACAAGAAAGTAGCTTCGTTGAAGGTTTTGTGGAGAAATCAGCTTGTTGAGGGAGCTACGTGGGATGTCAAAGTAGATATGGCTAGATACCTGCATCTTTTCCTTCCGACTCAGTTCAGACATAAGGACCAGTTTCCTCCTTAGCACTCTATTTAGTTTTATGTCATGTTCATGTCTCTAAGTTTCTTTCATGTCATAGCATGCATGTATGTTTCATGAATTTAGCTCAGTCATATTTATCAATCCAGAGTCAGTCACTCCATCAGTTTTCAGTTGTGATTGTTCAGTTCTGGGATTGTAGTTCTTTCCCCAACCTTCCAGTATGCTTACATTCGAGGATGAATGTTCCCAAGGGGGAGATAATGTAACACCCCAAAAGTTTCTAAGATCAGATTCGAGTAAAATAAAGAAATAGGAAAACCTGCACCAGGTAACAAAATGAGTCATGGTGTGACTCATCAAGTGGCCCGATGAGTCGTGTTGTGACCCGTTAAGTATGCAGTTGTGGAGAAAATGTTGATTTCCAATGTACTTAACGGATTGAGGAATGAGTTGTCAAGTTCTCTGATGACCAGTTAAGTGATTTGTTGAGTGAGAAAAGATCAAAGAATGGGTTTTGGCTTCAGTGGCAATGGGTTAGACAATGACCCATTACTTTACCCGATGGAACCATGTGGATCATTGGGTTTAGCAGGGTTATTTTTCCAATCAGTTCATTAAGGGTGTTTTCATAATTCCTAAGTTCCTAACTCCTAAACTAAGTCATTTTAAGCCTTTTTAAGGGTGTCTTTAAGGGTTCTAATCATCCTAAACCTTAATTCTACTCCTAGGACCCCTAAGTGAAGATAAAATCTCCTCAAGAAAAACTAGGGTTCTTCAAGGCTAGGCATGTAGGGTTATGAATGGGGGGAAATCTTCCACCCACATACCCAATTTCACCTTAATTCTATGATTTCAAGTCTCTAAGAATGTCAAATTGAATTCTAGGATTTTACCCAATTTTCATGAAATCTCCTATGCTATTTGTATGGGTTTAATCCCTCTATGTTTTAGCTAATTTTTCATGGCTATTAGGGTAGATACAAACCTCAATTTACTTACTAAATCATAATTTCAAGTTTATGTAGATTATGCTCTATTATGCATGATTTATAATTTCAAGATTATGAGTCTATGATATAAAGTATGATGAATTATCAAGTAAACATTAATAGTTATGAATTCTTAACTTATGATTCCATGATTTTGAATTATGAAGTTTATTTCAAGTATGTAGGATTCCATAATTTGGGCGGGTCCTTGAAAAGTCAAGTATGTTTTATCATGATTTTAGCCAAGGCTTACAATATCTGTTTATGAAATATTTCGGAGTCAAGACTCCCAATATTTAGATTTGAGTTATGGTTTGAGATTATGATTATGAGCAATATGCATGTTTGGGAGTAGTGTCCAGTACCAAGTAGACTAGGGATTTCGAGTACCTCGGTCTCTAATCTACTCTCTGTAATAACATAGACCCCCAGAGTGAAACATTGCAGCAAAAAGATAAAGTTGCAGACCTAGTGTTGGGGTGATGGGGGAAGTGACATGATTTGATGCTCATCATCCTGGCAATGGCCTGCCACTTATTTTGTTGAAGTCCAGTTACTTTAGCTTATTAGGGACGGAGGTCCTAACGGACCGTCAAGTGATTGACAGCCCGTAAAGGCAACCATCACTTAGGCCAGAAGTTTAGACCGTTCTGGTAAAGGAAGGACGGAGGGTCGACTGACCATCAGGTGTGCGACGGCCTGTCACACTGATTGTCACTTGGGGAAAAATTTTGGGCAATTTTGTTTAAGCCCGACTGTGGAGAGGACGGACCGTCAGGATATTGATGGCCCGTCACCTATCCCGTTAGATGTGCAGCGCCTAAAAATTTGAAATTTCTAAATATTTTCCCAGGGGTAGTTTCGTATATTCCCACTCTTTTAGTCCCTAAACCACATTGTTTTGGGATTCTTTTCAAGAGATTTTGAGGGGTAATCAATCCTCCTACCTCATTCTTCACTTAGACTTTCAGAATATCAATTGTAGAACTCAGAGTTCCCCCTGAAGCTAAGAGCTAGGGCTTCCAATTGTCATAGAATTTTCAAGCTTCTTGTCTAAATTTTCTTCTTCAGGTATGTGGGAATTACCCAAGAGGATTCTTTCATCATTGTGTCCCAAATTTATCTTTAGAGACCTTTTCTATTTTAGCCCTATAAAAGTAAACTAGGGCTTTTGAGATAACTTATGAATGTTCTTAATTTTCAATTTTTTTGCTAGTTCCTACCACCCTAGCATATGGTTTTACGTTCTTGTCTTAAAGTTCAAAGTATAATTTCTAGCCCTAGTTTTATCATGATTTTGGGTTGAATATTGTATGATTTTAAAGCTGGTTTCAAATTGTTAATTTTCATGGGCTATTGTTTGACTGAAATTTTCCGCATGAATGTTCCAAGCTGCAGTTAGTATTTTATGATTTCGAATACACTTAGTATCCTTTAGTAGTGTCAGCTGATTCAATTGTATCTTTAACATTACATCATTGAATTCAGTATCTCCAGTTATCAGGTCCCTTAGGCTCATAGGGCACTTTCAAATAAGTTGCTCTATCTTTTCCTTAGGATACTAGTCTTGATCTAATCAGTCCAATTAGATATAACTAAAATTTAAGTTGGGAGTAGTTCTTAGCATTGAGTGGGTCGGGGTTCAGCACACCCAGGTTTCCAAAACTACGTACCACCGTTGGTCTTTAGCCCAAATAGGTATCACTTCAATGATCACACACACAGACATGCCTTTATACCCTGGAAAGATATATTGGGTCCTTTCGATAGGGCATATACATCAAACTTCACTTTTATCTCACGTGGTTACATGTTAGTTAACAGACTCTCCCATAGAGAAGTTTAATCCAGTACAATCATAATCCCTAGTCCAGTCTAGTCTTCAAGATTTTTAGGATTTTCTTATGCCTTTCCGTCAGCTATTTGTCCTTATAGTATTGTCTGATTTTCATATTTCTATTCAGTATTTATGTTTTAAGATATGGTTATAGCAAATCATTCCGTTCAGTTTATGTTTTATCAGTATTCTTATGTTTATCTTATAGCTCACATACTCAGTATATTCAAAATAGTGATCACATATTTCTATGTGCTATATAATTTGATGATATAGGCTCAGGCTCTCAGGTTCAGTAGTGGGATTAGCATCTCTTTTAGACTTAGTACAACAGAATTACATTGGTGAGTTCTCATCTTTCGAGGGCCAGATTTTTCATCTTCTGTATTCGTTATTTTTAGCTTTATCTTCAAACATTAGAGTTAGCTGGGGATTTGTCCTAGTAATTCGTCAGTTCGTTGGATGGCTTTCAAATAGAATATGTTAGTTTTAGCTTGACTTTCAGTTTTCGTGAGAATATTAGAAATTATTAGATGCTCTCGTGTATTCAGTATCTTAGTTATTGTTTTAAATAGCTTCCACTAAATATTATCTATCCGTAGATTAGTCTTACCAGCATTGTGCTTTTCCATGGGTTTTCTTGGAGTTACCTGTGATCCTAAGTATCGTGTCGCGTCTAGGGTGTAAATTAGGGTCATGACACTAGCCAACATTGGATATATTCTTATTCGGGACCTTTCTCCCGCCCGAGGTCACACCCGTAATATCAAACTTTATTCGTCCTTTGACATGGCAAGGCATAGGATGAATCTCCTCCACGTGGGCAAGACGTGGGATCATCATGCGCTTATACATAATGGTTGTCAGTTATGACGAGTCTCCCATTGTTCCTCATATTTTCAGTTACTCATGTTCAGGATTTATGATATTATGTCCTATATAGCATATATGACCCATTGATCAGTTTATGACTTTTCACTTATCATTTCAAGTATAGTACATTATATAATTTCTACTTCAAAACCTTCGGTCATTATGTTCATCTTATAATGAATAGCTCTCGATTATGTAAATTTCAGATATATGGCCTGTAGCATGTTGTCCTTACTCTCATCATCTATCTTAATTTACATTTATAATTCCATAAAATCGTTTTACTAGCATGGTTTACTTTCTCTACATAATCGTACATTCAAAGTACTTATCACATACTCTATGCTATATCATCTTATGATATAGGTTCGGGTGATCCATCTCAGTCTCGCAATTAGCTCGCTCCTGCTCAGACTAGCTAGTTTTCCCCAGTCTTGGTGAGTCCTTATCATTCGAGGACGTCTATCAGTTTATTTTGTTATGCATTGGTTTAGTTTCAGACTTGGAGTTAGCTGAGAGCTTGTCCCAGCATCTCATCAGTTAGTAGAGGCTTTCAGACATAGAGTTAGTTTGTTCATCTTTGCAACTCAACATTGTGATATTGTCAGTTTTACTTACACCTTATGTTTTATAGATTTCCACTTATCCATGCTTATGTTTAATTTCCGCTTGATTATTCTCTTAAGTTATGCTATATACGTACCATGGGTTAGCTTAGAGCCATTCATGGTACTAGGTCTCGTGTCTCGATCCGGGATCCCAGCTCGGGTCGTGACAATAGAATTTCATGGGTTTCTCTGTGATGGTAAGTACATGGCTAATCAACTCATGAAAGAGATAATAGAGCTCATACAAGAGATAGGTCAATTTGACTCAGATATCCATGACTTGCATGCTCTTTTGAATGAAAAAGTTGAGATGTATGAGGCCCAACTACAAAGTTTTATGGATATTAGCCAATGCATGGAACATGAAGTAGAATTCTAGCCATTCGACTATTTTATTTAGTTAATGTGGATTTTGAGGAGGTATACAAAAGTGAGGATGTCAAGCATAATGCAATTTTGGAGTTAGGGCGTGTTGGTCCTCATTCTAAATACTTTTCCACATTGTGTTTGGTTGGCAACCAAGAAATAAAATATTTTAAGCCTCTAAAAAAGATGCATATATGAGGAAAAATGCCCCTATATTCTAAAAATTTTTACGTCGAAGAGACAAAACAACATCCCTCATTTAAGGGCCAAGAAGTGCAAGATTTGACATCTATTGCTTAGTCCATTTATATTTACACCAACACCCTTGGATCATAATAAAAAATTGGAAAAAAAATTGGAGGTGAAATTCTTAGGCTCGGAGTGGAAGGAAAAAGTGATGAAACATGATGGTGTCGTGCCGCGACATTAAAGAAGATTCTTTTTAGGTGGAAACCCAATTTTAGTGCTTTCTTTTATTTATTTATTTATTTATGTTTTTGTATTACTTTTGTAATTTTTTTATTTATTTTATTTTTTTAGAAGTGTGAGCATTGAAGCAAAGTCACAGGAAGTTGTAAGACCAAGCTACCAACTCAGGACTAAGTGTGGGGTACCTATATGAAGAACCAAATTTAGTTTGGAGAAGTCTGAATATCCCATGACCAGCTAATACTTCGGCCTTTAGCCTTCTAGGGTGACAAGTCTGAGTATCACATGACCAGCTAATGCTTCGGCCTTTGGTCTTCCTGGGAGTTTCTTTACCCTCTGCTTATCTTTGTGTACACTAAGGATAGTGCAAGTTTTCAGTGACAGGCGCATAAATTACTTGGGTTCTTTGATGTTCGAATTTAATTTTTTTCGATAGTTAATATTCCTTCTCGGATTTTCTTTGTGAATCAGTTCTTTTCCGAGGGATGTAGCTTGAATCGGGTAAATTTTAAATTTTTAGGAGTAAATTTTAGTTTTTCCTTTTAGTCATAGATAGAGACTTTTTCCTAAGATGGATGAATGATGACATTCTTGAGGGAACTAAGTCATTAGATTTTCTTTGGGAATAATAAGGAGAGAAAAGAAAAGATCATTTGCTTGGTTAATACTAGCAATTTAGGCTTGAGCTTTAGTACTGTATTTCTGTGAGTGCTTATTAATTAAAATAAAATACCAAAATTTTTTACACCTAGGCTCAGGATAGTGACTCTGTTTATAGATTTTCTTATTTTTGTAGTTCTCTATGATCCTGTTTGTCTTAGAGCACATTGATCCATTTTGATTGAGGCTTGTGTCATGTGACGTGAAGATTTCTAGCATATATTTCATATTTTACATCTTAGTCTAGAACTTGTGCTACATGTTATTGAAGTAAAATAATAAGTGTTGCTCATTTTTAGAAGATGATAATAGGTTTTCTTTGATATATGTTAAAAACTTAGCCTGTTCTGATATTGTTACCACTAGTTAGCCCTTTGCACTTGTAGCCTTTCGTTTGTTAATCGTATTTTTACCTTGATATTTTTCATCGAATCCCTAGTTTTAATATTCTATTTTCCTTGAGCATTGTAGCATAGATTTTGACGAAATTGTTAAATTCAAAGAAAGGAATGGTAAAGGGTAAGTGATGACCAATAAAAATTACTTTTGATGAAAAGGCCTTCATAGAAAAAATATTACATGAAAGAAAAGTGGAAAAATTTCTTGAAAGAAAAGAAAAGAAAAAAAAGAGGAGAATAAAAATGCTTGAAAAAGAGAAAAGAATTTTTTTTTATGATTGTAACATTCTTGATATGATGATAAATACTAAAGGAAACAATAGATGAAAAGAGGGATGAAACATAAAGGAAAAAAATAATGGGTGATAAGTCTATAAATTATAAAGTGCTTAAGAAAGTGTTAGTCACTATTATACAGTTTTTCTACCCGTTCCTTAGCCAATATTACAACCCATTAAATTCCTATATGATTTTACTCGAGCATAGTTAGTTAGTTGAGATGTACATAATGGGCAAGCCTATGGTACTCTATGCATACATGTGAATTTCTTTGTGAGTGCGAGAGTTGTGCTTTGATGCTATGTCCTTAAATTACATTTGTTTCTTTCATTTGAGTTTTTGGACAATTTATTCTTGTAAGGGCACTTGTTTCATGATAGAAAGGTGATATAATTAGCTTTCTTTGATAGAGTATGTGAGCAAGCTTAAATTTAAAAGGCTAGAGTCCATCTCTGAGGTTAGTTTTGTTTTTTTGTACATCCTGCATGATGAGTGAAAAGTGAACTTGATGTTGTAGATCGTTATATGGTCTAATGGTTTGTCTCAATGAAAGTAGGTGTATTCCTAGGCTAACTTATTAAGAAGAGATTTAATGTTTGCTCGAGCACGAGCAAAAGTCCAAGTGTGGGGGGTGATGTTCAGGCAAAATTACATA
>JACEIK010008351.1:43986-63439 GCA_018107945.1 Datura stramonium | reverse complement strand
ACGCTCATGTCGCCCCAAGGAAGGAATTATTTTCTTCTTATACTCTAGATATTTTTGGAATGTTGAAAACGGAAAATGATGATGAGGTTGAGGTACTTGAAATTGGAACAATTTTTTTGGAAAGTAACAATGGTTCCAAATTAGTTCTTAACAATGTCAAGCATGCTCCTGATGTTCGTCTGAATTTAATTTTTGTAGAAAATCTTGCTGATGAGGGTTACTATAATACCCTTGGTGGTAGCCAATGGAAGCTCACTAAAGGTTCAATAGTGGTGGCTCGAGGTAACATGTTATCTAACTTGTTCGTATTTCAGGGCTCCATTTATAGAGGCTTGGTAAATTTGACAAAGAATGTGTAACGCCCCAAAAACCCTAAGATCAGAATGGGGTGTTGAAACGGAGAAAACAAGATTTTCTGCACCGGGTCATAGAATGAGTCGTCCTGTGACCCATGGGGTAGGCCACGAGTCATGGTCAACACCATGACTTATTAAGTCAGTCATGGTCAAGGATGAGTGAAGGATGAAGGAAGACAGGTAGTGTAATTCACAACTGAACACCACGAGTCGTGGTCAATGCCACAATTCGTTAGGTGGGTCGTGGTCAGCAGTTGGTTAAAGGTGATATGTTTTGGGCAGTGAAGGCGACGGATTGTGACCATGAGTCGTGGTCACTGACAATGGCTCGTCCAGTCCCTCATTGGGACTGACAGTCTGTTTTTCTCTACGAGTTTATTAAGGGCTTTTCCGTAATTTTTATGATCCTAAGGCCTAAACTACATCATTTTAAGCTCTGAATAGTGAGTTTTAAGAAGGGTATGTTCATTCTAAGCCTAGCCTAATTCATGCATGCAAATTTAGAAGTCTAGAGGGGGTGATCAAGCTCAATCTCTCAAAGTTCTTCCTCAATTATTTCATGGGCAATCAAAGAAGTTGTAGAATCAGATCCTATCAGGTATGTAGAGTTATGAATGGGTGAAATTGTTCACACCCATGCCCAATTCCTCTCTAATTCATGAAAATATACATGTTGATTCTATGGAGTTTTAACCCAATACATGAATTCCCTATGTTTCTACCATGGGTATGATCTAAGCATGTTTCTATTGTTGAATTATTATTCATGGGCAAGTTTTACAATGTTTTCATTTATAAATCATGTTTTCAAGTTTTATAAATTATGATTCCCATCCATGAAAGTTCATGCAAGTTGAGATCTATGATGTACGTTCAAGTATGATGAGATATTTGTGAGAAAAACATGTTTTCAAGTTACTCATGTCTATGATCATGTTTTCAAGTGAATCAAGTACTTTCAAGCATTTTTAAGTATTGGGCAAGCCCATATGCTCAAGTATGATTTATGATTTCATGTCAATTAGCTCACCACATGGTTTTGGAGTCTAGACTCCCAATTATGTTCAGCTTGTGGTATGGTTTGAGCCAAAGCCCCTCATGTATGATTTAAAATTTTATATGTACATGATTATTCAGCTTCATCACTAGACGTTCGTCAGCTACGTTGAAAAATGATGGAGAGCATATGCATGTTTTTTAGAGTAGTATCTAGCACCGAGTAGGCTAAGGGTCAGTAAATCCTATGCCTCAGAACTACGAGCCAACGTAGGTATGTTCAGATTATTCGGGACCTCCTTTGTGAGCTTTCCCCTACCCCAAGGGGCCTTCATCTTGATATCTATATCATGGTAGCGCCCTTAGCCCTGACAAGTCTTTGGACGGCTCTGCCCACTTGAGTGTAATAGTCGGGACCACGTAAGCTCTATCATGGTAATATCGGTTATATGAAGAGTCTCCCATTGTTCCTCATGATTTCAGTAATGTATGTACATCAGTCATGATATAATGTTTTCAGTAGGTTTGATCCAACGTTCAATTTTACTTATGATTATCTATTTTCAGCTTTGGGTCATTCGAATCAGTTATGATATGCAATTATGTTCAGATCATGATTTGAGAAAATACAATGCAGTCCTTACTCTCCAAATCTTATCTTGATTATATTTTATGAAATGCATTATTACTGATTTTACTTAAGTGGTTTTACTTACCTTGCATACTCGGTACATTCCACGAACTGACCACATACTCTATGTTGTGTCATTTCATGATATAGGCTCTGATATCCAGATTCAGCCCCGTCACTAGCCAGTTTTCGAAGTTAGCATCCGGTCTCAGTTCGTGAGTCCTTATCTCTCGAGGACAATTCCTTATCAGTTATCTTTACATTTTCAGTTTAAGTCTTAGAGAGTTAGTTGGGTATTGTCCCATCAACTCATGAGAAGTAGAGACTTTTCAAACATAGATTGTATTTAGCTTCAGACTCGTGTTGTATGTTCAGATTTTATGTTATGTTTAGATTTCCGCTATGTTTATCATGGGTTGACTTGGAGCCTCTCGGGGTTTCTTGTCCTGTGTCTCGATTCGGGCCTATGCTCGGGTCGTGACAAACTTGATATCAGAGCAATATATTTTGAAGTGTCCTAGGGTGTCTGAGAGCCACGTTAAGTAGAACCTTTTTCATGGCTGTGAAGCGCGCCATACTTATGACGAAGAGGCTGTGAGACATTTAAGAAATGTTCCCTTCTTTCATGCTCTATGTCGTGTAGTGAAATGTCTCTCTTTCCTTATAACTCGTGTTATTTGCCTTTGCAGAATCATGCCTCCCCATAGAGTTAATGGAAGGAGAAATGACAACAGGAACGACCACAAGGATTGCAATGGGGATGGGCTCCAATAGGCCCCACCAGTCCATGAGAACCATGCACCGGAGCCGATTTCCCACACTGAATTCAGGGCAGCCATTCAGATGCTAGCACAAGCCTTGACTGCCCAGGTCAATCCACAGGTGATAGTGCATGTCTCTCAGAACGAGAATGCGGTGACAACACAAGTCAGAGATTTTCTTAGGATGAAACCTCCAAAGCTTCTTGGGTCAAAGGTGGATGAGGATCCACATGAGTTTATTGACGAGATTCTAAAGATCACCCAGGTCATGGGGGTGGCTGGAGAGGAGTGTGCCAATTTAGCCTCATATCATTTGAAGGGGATTACACATTTGGTTCAAATAATGGAAGGATAGTAGGGCAGTCGGAGCAGGACTTATCAGTTGGGATGAGTTTCATGTCGCTTTTTTAGATCGATTCTTCCCTCGTGAGATGAGGAGCTGAAAGCGGCCGAATTTGTGAATATGAGACAAGGGAAGATTACTGTGCAGGAGTATGCCTTAGACTTCACTCATCTGTCTAAGTACGCACCAGAGTTAGTGGTTGATCAGAGAGCTCAATTGAGCAGGTTTGTTCACGGAGTGGCGAACTACCTAGACAAGGATTGCTGGACTGTGATGCTTCATCAGGATATGAATTTTCCTCGGATAGTCTTGTACGCGTAGTAGATGGAGGCAGAGCAAGTGAGAGAGAGAGAGAGAGTCCAAGAGGGCCAGGACAGACAGTTATGGGTTCTTTCAGCAGAGATCGGGTGGTGGGCACCGTTAGCAGTCCCACCAGAGGTCGTCACTCCCGACATCATTGGCTATGAGTGTTCCATCTAGATCTAGGCATGACCAGAGAGGACGAACATCAGGCTCTAGAGGCTAGAATAGCATGACCATAGATTCCAGTATCTCAATTTGCGACAGGTGCGGCCGGAGACACACAGGTCAGTGTTTGGCGGGTACATGTGCTTTCATTGGGTGTGGAAAGCCCGTACATATGCTCAGAGATTTCCTAGTAGATACACAGGGCCATGATAGGGGCCGAGGCCCAACTTCTAGTTCAGAAGCTCCACCACCACGCCTAACTCAACAAGGAGCATCTACTAGCACAGGTGGCGGATAGCGCCAAAACATATTCTATGCTCTAACATCCCACCAGGAGCAGAAGGTCTCCTCGGATGTAGTCACTGATATGTTGCCAGTATCCCATCTTGATGTATATGCATTGTTAGATCCAGGGGACACCTTGTCTTTTGTGACGCCCTATGTGGCTAGTAGTTTTGGAGTCAGCCCCGAAATCTTATCAAAATCGTTCTCGGTCTCTACTCCAGTCGGTGATTCAGTTATAGCTCGATAGTTGTATAGAAATTGCCCTGTCACAGTTCTTCAGAAAATCACCTCAGCGGATCTAGTAGAGTTAGCCATGACCGACTTTGATGTTATCCTCGGCATGGATTGGCTATTTGCATGTTATGCCTCAATTAATTGTAGAACCCGGGCAGTAGAGTTCAGATTTCTGAGTGAACTAGTCCTAGAGCGGAAGGGTAGTTCAGTTATGCCTGTAGGTCGTTTCATCTCCTACCTTAAGGCCAGAAAGATAATTTCAGAGGGTTTCATGTACTATCTAGTTAGGGTTAAGGATGATACATCTAAGACCCCGACTATCCAGTCCGTTTCGATAATATATGAGTATCTAGATGTCTTCCCAAATGATTTACTAGGAATTCCTCCCGAGCGGGAGATTGAATTTGACATTGACCTTCTTCCCGATAAATAGCCTATATCTAATCCTTCTTACAGAATTTCCCCAGCTGAACTAAAGGAGTTGAAAGACCTATTAGACAAGGGTTTTATCAGACCGAGCAAATCCCCATGGGGTACACCAGTTCTCTTTGTCCGAAATAAAGATTGGTTCTCTTCGTATGTGTATTGATTATCAGTAATCGAACAAGGTCACTATCAAGAATAGGTATCCACTCCCTAGAATCGATGATTTGTTTGACCATCTACCGGATGCTAAGTGCTTTTTGAAGATATATCTCATATCTGGATACCATCATCTCAGGATTTGGGAGAGTGACTTCCTGAAGACAGTCTTCAGGACTCAGTATGGTCATTACGAGTTTGTAGTTATGTCTTTTGGACTAACAAATTCTCCTGCTGCTTTTATGGATTTGATGAACAGGGTGTTCAAGCCATACTTGGATATGTTCATGATTATGTTCATCGATGACATCCTTATATACTTTTGGAGCGAGGAGGAGCATGCTGCTCATTTGAAGGTGGTGCAACAGACACTCAAGGATCGCCAATTGTATGCTAAATTCAGCAAGTGCGAATTTTGGTTGAAATCAGTGGCATTTTTAGGCCATTTGGTGTCAAGTGAGGGTATAAAGGTGGACTCTCAGAAGATAGAAGCGGTGAAGAATTGGCCTAGGCCGGTGAATCCTTTGGATATCAGAAGTTTCTTGGGTTTAACTGGTTATTATTGGAGATTTGTTAAGGGGTTTTCATAAATTAAAGCACCGTTGACCAAATTGACCCAAAAGAAAGTGAAATTCCAATGTTCGGATGCTTGTGAGAGGAGCTTCCAGGAGTTGAATACTCGACTCACCTCAGCACCAGTGTTGACCCTACTTGAGGGTACCGACGGGTTTGTGGCATATTGTGATGCTTCCATGGTCGGCCTTGATTGTGTACTGATGCAGCATGGTAAAGTTATAGCATACGCTTCTAGGCAGCTGAAGGTTCATGAAAGGAATTACCCGACTCACGATCTTGAATTGGCGGCGGTGGTATTTGCCTTAAAGATATGGAGAAACTATTTGTATAGGGTCCATGTAGATATGTTTATGAACCACAAAAGCCTACAATATGTGTTTACCTAGAAGGATCTAAATATGCTTCAACGAAGGTGGTTGGAGCTACTCAAGGATTATGATATGAGTGTCCTTTACCATCTGGGAAAGGCTAATATATTAGCATATGCTCTTAGTAGGCTCTCTATAGAGAGTGTGTCCTATGTAGATGAGGGGAGGAAGGAGTTGGTGAAGGATGTGCATTGGCTTGCACGGTTGGGAGTTCGTTTGGATAACTCGACTGATGGTGGTGTTATAATTCATAACGGGTCAGAATCATCCTTGGTGACTGATGTGAAAGCTAGACAAGACGAGGATCCTATTTTGGTAAAGTTGAAGGAAGCTATTCAGAATCAGAAGGTAGAGGTCTTCTCCAAAGGGGGAGATGGTATGCTTCGATATCAAGGTCTCTTGTGTGTTTCAGATGTTGGTGATTTGAGAGATCGAATGTTGCATGAGGCTCATGGTTCTAGGTATTCCATACATCCAGGTTCCACCAAAATGTACCGTGACCTACGGAAAGTCTACTGGTGGAATAGCATGAAGAAGGACATAGCAGAGTTTGTGGCTAAATGTCCAAATTGTCAACAAGTGACGATTAAGCACCAAAGACCAGGAGATGTACTTCAAGAAATTAGTATCCCTACTTGGAAGTGGGAGGATATCAATATGGACTTCATTACAGGTTGCCTCGCACTCGTCGACAGTATGACTCCATTTGGGTGATCGTGGATAGGTTAACCAAAGACGCTCATTTTCTACCGATCAAAACTACTAATTCAGTGGAGGATTATGCCAAACTGTACATTCGAGAGATAGTTCGGTTGCATGGAGCTCCCTTGTCCATCATATCAAACAGAGGTACTCAGTCTACCTCCCAATTTTGGAGATTGTTTCAAAGGGACTTGGTACTCACGTTAAGCTCAGTACATCATTTCATCCGAAAATTGATGGTCAGGTGGAGCGGACTATTTCGACTCTCGAGGACATATTGAGGGCATGTGTGATTGACTTCAAGGGTAGTTGGGATGATTAGTTGTCTCTTATTGAGTTTGCATATAACAATAGCTACCATTCCAACATTCAGATGGCTCCGTTTGAGGCTCTCTATGGGCGGAGATGTAGATCGCCTATTGGTTGGTTTGAAGTCGGTAAAGCTGCAATGATAGGATCATATTCAGTCTATGAGGCTATGGAGAAAGTTTAGCTCATACGAGACATGTTGAAAATAGCTCAGAGTCGCCAAAAGTCCTATGCGGATGTGAGAAGGAGATAACTTGAGTTTGAAGTCGACGATTGGGTGTTTCTAAAGGTGTCTCCCATGAATGAAGTGATGAGGTTCAGAAAGAAAGGGAAACTCAGTCCCCGTTATGTTGGCCCGTACCGGATTGTGAAACGGGTTGGCAAGGTGGCATATGAGTTGGAGTTGCCCCCAGAATTTACTTCAGTCCATCCAGTTTTCCATGTATTACTCTTAAAGAAGTTTTTGGGTGATCCATCTCTACTTGTTCCGGTGGACAGTGTCAGTGTAAAAGACAGCCTTAGTTATGAAGAGGTTCCAGTAGAAATATTGGATCATCAAGTTTGAAGGCTAATAAACAAAGAAGTAGCTTCAATTAAAGTTTTATGGAGGAATCAGCATGTTGAGGGAGCTACGTGGGAAGCTGAAGCAGATATGATGGCTAGATACCCACATCTATTCTCTTCCAGCTCAGTTCCAGCTTGAGGTATCAGTTTTTTCCCTAAAACTCTATTCAGTTTCATGCTCAGTTCATATGTACTAGTTTCTTTCATGTTAAAGCATGTATGTATGATTCGTGAATTTAGTTCAGTCATGTAGTTCAGTTGGAGGCAGTCATTCCATCAGTTTTTTCTGTATGTTTTCCAACATTCAAGGAAGAATGTTCTTAAGGGGGAGATATTGTAATGCCTCAAAAACCCTAAGATTAGACCTGGGAGTTGAAACAGAGAAAATAGGATTTTCTACACCGGGTTACAAAACGAGTAGTCTTGTGACTCGTGGGGTAGACCACGAGTTGTGGAGTGACTCGTGGTGAGAAGTTTGACTTAAGTTGGAATTTCAATTTTTTGGGTAACCATAAACATGACCACGATTCGTGGTTAGCACCACGACTCATTGAGTCAGTCATGGTCGAGGATGAGTGAATGATGAAGGAAGGACAAGCAGTGTACCTAACGAATAGACACCACAAGTCGCGGTTAATGCCACGATTCGTTAGGTGGGCCATTGTTAGCAGTTGGTTAAAGGTGATATGTTTTGGGCAGTGAAGGCGACGGATTATGACCATGAGTCGTGGTCACTGACAACGACTCGTCCAGTCCGTCATTGGGACTGGCAGTCTGTTTTTCCCTACGAGTTTATTAAGGGCTTTTTCGTGATTCCTATGGTCCTAAGGCCTAAACTACATCGTTTTAAGCTCTGAATAGTGAGTTTTAAGAAGGGTAAGTTCATTCTAAGCCTATCCTAATTCATGCATGCAATTTTAGAAGTCTATAGGGGGTGATCAAGCTTAATCTCTCAAAGTTCTTCCTCAATTACTCCTTGGGCAATGGCATAAGTTGTAGAATCAAATCCTCTCATGTATGTAGGGTTATGAATGGGTGAAATTGTTCATACCCATGCCCAATCCCTCTCTAATTCATGAAAATCTACATGTTGTAGTTATGGATACAATGCATGAATTTCCTAAGTTTCTACCATGGATATGATCTAAACATGTTTCTATTGTTGAATTATGATTTATGGGAAAGTTTTACAATGTGTTCAATTATAAATCATGTTTTCAAGTTTTATAAATTATGATGCCCATCCATGGAAGTTCATAAAAGTTGAGATCTATGATGTATGTTCAAGTATGATGAGATATTTATGAGAAAAATATATTTTCAAGTTACTCATGTCTATGATCATGTTTTCAAGTGAATCAAATATTTTCAAGCATGTTTAAGTATTGGGAAAGCCTATTTGTTCAAATATGATTTATGATTTCATGTTAATTAGCTTACCACATGATTTTGCAGTCTAGACTCCCAATTATGTTCATCTTGTAGTATGGTTTGACCCAAGGCTCCTTATGTATGATTTCATATTTTATATGTACATGATTATTCAGCTTCATCACTAGACGATGCTCAGCTTCGTTGAAAATGATGGAGAGCATATGCATGTTTTTGGGAGTAGTGTCTAGCACCGAGTAAGCTAAGGGTTAGTCAACCCTATGCCTCAAAATTACGAGCCAATTTAGGTATGTTCAGATTATTTGGGACCTCCTTTGTTAGCTTTTCCCTGCCCCAAGGGGCCTTCAACTTGATATTGATATCATGGTAGCACCCTTAGCCCTGACAAGACTTTGGACGGTTCTGCTCACTTGGGTATAATAGGCAGGACCACGTTAGCTCTATCGTGATAATGTCGGTTACTTGACGAGTCTCCTAATATTCCTCATGATTTTAGTTATCCATGTACATTAGTCATGATATTATATTTTTAGCAGGTTTGACCCAATGTTCAATTTTACTTATGATTATCTATTTTCAGGTTTGGGTCGTATGAATAGTTATGATATGCAGTTATGTTCAGATCATGATTTCAGAAAATAGCATGCAAGCCTTACTCTCAGAATCTTATCTTGATTATGTTTTATGAAATGCATTATTACTGATTTTACTTACTTAAGTGGTTTTGCTTCCCTTGCATACTCGGTACATTCCACGAACTGACCGCATATTGTATGTTGTGTCGTTTCATGATACAGACTCCCATATCCAGACTCAGCCCCGTCACTAGCCAATTTTCAAGTTAGCATCAGTCTCAGGCGGTGAGTCCTCATCTCCCAAGGACCATTCCTTGCTCCAGTTATCTTTATATTTTAGGTTTTCGGACTTAGAGTTAGTTGGGTATTGTCCCATCAGCTCATTAGAAGGTGAGGCTTTCAGGCATAGATTGTATTCTGTTTCAGACTCATGTTGTATGTTGGAATTTTATGTTATGTTTAGATTTCTGCTATGTTTATCATGGGTTGACTTGGAGACTCTCGGGGTTCGCTTTTTCCATATCTCGATCCGAGCTATGTTCGAATTATTGATAGAATGATACCTCATCAGAGTTATGGCATAAGAAAGGTTAAGTGATATTAGTGAGAAGGGGATTGATAGCTTGGCTAAAAAAATTGCTTTCTGCAATGAAACAAGCAGAGTTGAAGATATGTGTTCATTGTTTAGCATTAACGAGAAAGAGTTTCTTTTCAGAGTTATTCGCCTTCAAGGAAGCTTGATTTGCTAGAGTTGGTACATTTTGATTTGTGTGGGCCTTTTAAGGTAAAGTCTCATGGTGGTGCACTTTACTTTGTGTTAATTTATTGATGATCATTCTTGCAAACTTTGTGTATTTCCTTTGAAGTCCAAGGATCAAGTACTTGATATATTTTAGGGCCCCTTCCAACATTGGTTGAGAGAGCGAACAAGAAGAAATTAAAATACATATGCTCAAACAATGGTGGTGAATATATGTCATTTTGATAAGTATTGCAAAGAGCAGGGCATTCGACATCCAAAAACTCCTCCGTTAAATGGTTTAGCAGAGAGGATGAATAGAACTTTATTTGGGAGGGTTAGATGTTTTCTTTCCGATGCTAAGATGTCAGATTCCTTTTGTGAAGAGGCATATCTTTTGCTATTTATGTTGTCAATTTATCTCCTACTATTGCTTTGAATGGTGATGTCCCTAACAGAGATTGGTTTGGTAAGAATATCTCTTACGATCACTTAAGAGTCTTTGGATATAAAGCCTTTATGCATGTTCTTAAGGATGAAAGGTCAAAGCTGGATATGTAAAGACAAGGCAATGCATCTTCATTGGTTATGGTCAAGATGAATTTGGCTATCGTTTATATGATCCAATTAATGAGAAACTTGTTAGAAGTCTTGATGTTGTGTTCTTTGAAGAACATCCAATTGAAGATTTTGACAATGCTGAGAAGGTTGATTCTCAAAGTAGTGAGAGCTTAGTTGATATTGATTCAGTTCCTGTAACTATTGCACCTGAAGAACATCTTCAAAATGATAAAAATCATGTTGATAATGAAGATGGTGATTATGTTCAGAATGATCAACATGATATTGTTAATGCTCGATTGCAAGATGATGTAGTTGGCTAGTAACCAACTACTATTGATGCTATAGAGAGTTCTCTCAAAAGATTGACTAGAGAAAAGTTCCTTCATCTTGTTGTTCTCTGAATAAGTATGTACTCTTGACTGACTGGGGAGAGCCTGAGAGTCTTGACGAGGCCATGGATAGTGAAGAAAAAGAAAGGTGGCTTGAAGTCAAGGCAAAAGAGAACTATATTTTCAAATTAAAGAAGAGTTTGTATGGTGTCAAACGGCTCCACAAACAGTGGTATAGAAGTTTGGTTCTTTTATGGGTAGTAGAGATACAAGAAGACTTCTTTAGAGTGTTTTTATGTAAAAATTCTCTGATAGTGACTTTATTATTTTATTTCTTTATGTTGATGACAAGCATTTGTTGGTCACCAGCACTCCTGAGGATTTAGAGGTTTGGAAGTAAAGAGCTGAATAAGTCTTTTGTTATTAAAGACTTAGGATAAACAAAGTAGATTCTTGGCATGCAAATTATCCGTGATAGAGAGGCCAAGAAGTTGTGCTTATCACAAGAGAAGTCATTCAGAAAGTACTTAGTGGGTTCAATATCACGACCCGAGTAGGACCCCAGTGAGACCAGCGAAACCTGAACCACGAATGGCTCCAAGTCGACCCGCTAGCATGATCATAGCAACTGAAGAGCATATATTAAAAGGGAAAATGATGCTTAGACATGAATAAGCAGAAGTCTGAGATTAACATAAGTATATCGAATGTTAACATGATAATACAAGTCTCAAGCTGAACATACTAGTCATATGCGAAAAGCCTCTACTAACTAGTGAGATGTTGGGACAAGGCCCCAGCTATCTCCAAGTTTGAAAAAAACTGACAATATAGAACTAAAATGATAGACGCCCTTGAATAATGAGGACTCACCCAAGCGAGGGCTAAGCGGGCGAGGGAAAGCAAGCTATCGGTGATACTAAATTAGATCACCTGAACCTAGTATGAGAAATGATATAGCACTTAGAATATGCGGTTAGTATTTGGAATGTATTTAGTATACAAGGTGTAATATACCGGAAGTGCCTAAGATTAGACAGGATTTTAAAAATGGAAGTTGGCGAAATGCAGGAAAAATCCCATAGGGCCCAGATCACCTAACGAATCATTGGTGCTCGCGGTCCGTGGTAAACACCCGTTGTGAGGAATGACTAGGTGGCAGTTGTAAGTAACGGGTCAAGCAATGACCCATTGTTCCTTCTAGCAGTCGTTGTTCCCAAGTCGTGGTAAGAGCTAGTCCTCAACCTAAGGGGAAGTAATGGGTCGTGGGGCGACCCGTTGTAGAGTCATGGGTCATAGTAAGCATTCGTGGAAGAGTACAAATCTCCAGATAATGTAACTTGAAAACCACGACTCATTGGAAGAAAAAACAAGTCGTGGTATGGCTCGTGGAATGACTTGGTACAAGTTTTCAAAGGGGAAAACAGCGAGACGACTTAATGAGTACGTTGTACGGAAAGAGGATGAATCATTAGGTTATTTTATGTTATTTGCCTTCGACATGGGGACCAGAGTAAGGTTCTTGTTTGCATTAGTTACTAATAAGTTAGATAGTAGAAAGTTCATCTATTCAGGTATTATCTCTACCCTTTCCTTTGAATTCTTCTCGGTTTCTACATTTCTTTTCAGTCACTTACAATTATTGTCTTAGATATTCGGTACATATTGTACTGAAGCCCTTCTGGGCTGTATTACTTTCCTGGAGGTGCGGATAGACGAGCAAGTCCCTCTTAGCCTCCAGCAAAGTTGTTAGAATAGTCGCTCCTTTCTGCTTCGGAGCTTGTAGGTTTACTTCCTTTGATTGTATAGTTTTGGGTAGGTCGGGGCCCTGTCCCGGCCACTGCTCTTCCAGCTCTTAGAGGCTTGCATATTGTTTTAGATTTCCTGTGGCTAGTGTTGATGGCGTGTGGGGCCCATATATGCTTTATCTTGCGTGATTGGCCATGTAGGGCCTTGTTTATTTGTTAATTAGCGGCCTTGTCGGTCATAGCTTAGTTTTGTATTGGTTACTTTTCAGTCGCCAGCTAGGCATCATGGTGGTATTGTCGGCCCGCATAGGATTCCCTATTATTACCTATTTCTGGTTAGCTATTTCTTTTTCTGGTGGCTATAAGGCCTTGTGCGAAATGTGTTCATAGCAGGATATGGCCTGTTGTTTCTTGATTTGAGTTTTAGTGTTAGTCAGGCACCAGAGGTGCGTAAGCAGTCTGCAGAGTTTAGACCCTAGTAGAATGCTGAGGGCCGATCGTGCCTCCCAAGGTAGGGCGTGACATTCTTCTTGGGAAATCGGGAAAGTGTAAGAATTGGCTATAATAATGTATGCTAGGAGTTATGAATGGGTGTTTCATTTCACACCCATGGCTAATCTCTCATAATTCATGAAGTTTTGTTTAAAATCTTATGGAACTTTATCTTAAATCTTGTGAAATTCAAATGATCTATCTATAGATTATTACTTCTCATGTTTTACATCATATTTTATTAATCATGATCATATTTTGCAACTAATTTGATTATAAATTTATTGATTTCAATTTCTATTAAACTCTGCCTAATTATGCATGTTCTATGATGAATCGAGTTATGATCTTTACTTTTATTGTTGATGTTCATAAACCCATCACGATTTACGAGTCACTGTATGTATTTATTCAAATGCGCGTTATGAATTTATGATTTAAAGAGCATATACATGATTTAAAAGTATGCAAGAACCTCATAATTTACTGATTAGGTTTTTGGTCGACTCACGGGCCTTATTCTCATGGCTGAATTCCTGTATTTACAAGCATGCTTATGATTATCATGACTTAACATAGCTCATGTGCCTCATGTATATTATACTATGAGCACTATATATATTTTGGGAGTAGTATTTAACTCGAAGTAGGTTCAGGGCCCAGGTTTTGCCCCGTATCTCAAACTACGTGCCACCGTAGGACATGATTGGACCTCCCTTGAGACTCTCCCTTTGCCCAAATGGGCCTTTCATGTGTGATGTCGCCTTCATGGTTCTACCCTTGGCAAGGTATGAACACCCCTCCCGACTAGGGATTTGAGTCCTGGTTCCATGTGTGCTCATATGAGGTATGTCAGTTATAAGAATCTCCCATTGTTCACCATATTTTTATGCATTATGTTCATGTTATTTTGGCTCAAGTGATGATCTATAAAGTTTCTCTTATGTTTATGGTAATGAATGAGATTCACGAATGATTTAAAAAACCTTGAGCCTTATGTTGTCTTATGATATTTATGTTATGAGCATGTTGTCCCACTCTTATGATTCCTTATGAGATTTTATGTAATTTAAATATCTGTTTACTTACCTTTCATATTCGGTACATTCCATACTGATGGCATATTATATGTTTTATCATTTCATGATACGGAGTTAGATCTCGAGACCTTTGTCGGTAGTTCATCTCAGAGTTTAGCATTCAACTCTTTGGTGAGTCCTCATTCTCCGAGGACTAGTTTGATATCAATTATCTTTTCATGTTCAGTTTTCTAGACTTGCCGGATTAGTTGGGGATGTTGTCCCATCAACCCATCAGATATGTTAGAGGCTTTCAGAATATATGTAGTATTGTTTGTTATGTATGAAATGCGTTCTTCTTACCATGTTATTTTATGTTTATGCTTTCGCTATGGCATTATGCTACATATTCCCACTTTATTGATATTGAGTTAGATGTGTGTTCATGTCATAGGTCGACATAGGGTCTTTCGGGACTCCTAGTCCCGTGTTACAATCTTGGTCTACGTTCAGGTCATGATACAAGGTCAATAAAATATCATTAATGCTTGTTAACTAAAATTATGCAAAAAAACATAAATCATTAGATTAAGAGAGTAAGGATTGCATGTTGAAAACTGTATCTAAGACACATAGCCATAGATGAATATCATCTTGGACATAGTGACCCAGATATAAAATAGAAATCATATGATATCTGTCACTTAGTTTGAAATCGTAAGTAAAAGCTCATAAATTGATCATTGGGTCAAATCTGCTGTAATATAATATCATAAGTCACGAATATGAATAACTGAAATCATGAGGAACAATGGGAGACTTGTCATAATCAACACCATCACGCTTATGTGATGCCCCAGGCTATCACACTCAAGTGGAAGCTGAGCCATCTCAACCTTGCCGGGGGTAAAAAGAAGATACCATGATATCAATATCAAGTTGAGGCCTCTTTTGTGCGAGGGAAAACTCTCCTGAGAGGTCACAAATAAGTAACATAAACCTATGCTGGTACGTTGTTCTGAGACTGGGGACATTGGACCCCAAGCTTGTAGTCTTTAGACCCTCTCCCAAAACATGCATAGTGCTCCATGTTTTTCAATGAAACGAAAATCATAATTATATGCATAGTCTGGGGAAATAAGAAAGTTGGGAATATTGACTCCAAAACATATCATAAGCGTGGTAGTCGGAGTCTTGACTTCAAAACATATGATAAGATGATCTCATTAGTCTTGACTAAATCATGGAAACATACTTAACTTGTGTGGGCTTTCCCAAACAATAAAAACCATGCATACTTGAAATGCTTCATAGGCTAAAATCATGAATTCATACATGGAAAATTTATAAACATTCATTCATGTTAGATATCTCATCATTCTTGAAATCATGAATCATAAAAGCAACTTTTCATAAAACTTGCACAATAGGGAATATATTTATACCCGTAAGTTTCTAACATTTAGTCGGCCTATTCGTATGTTAGATAAGCATTTTAGAGTTTAATACGTATGAGAAAGGGCAAGGGAAAGGTCAGACAAGCGCGAAGATGGGATCGCGCGGAGGAAGGCGGACGATTGCCCCGGAAGGCAATGTGGCACAAAGCAAGCTCCTCCGCGACAGCAATGGCACACCCGATATTTAGCACGTTGGGGTCCATGCCACAGACCCTGTCCACCGCCTCAAGTATAAATAAGTTTTCCTTTGATTGTATTTCATTTTCAACTTATATACTGGCTTGTGAGGAGGAAAACACAGAAATCAATATTATCCATCACATTTGCATAATGAAATGCTGCCCGAAATCAAATTAACTGCAAGTATCGAAGTATAAGCTGCGAGGAGCATTACCCAGGAGTTAGTTTAGAAAAATTGGCAGGAGAATCGTGCCGCCAAACTAAAATTGTGGAATTGCTCCAAGCTAGTGTTAATACGATCACAGGATTAAAGTAAGCATTTCTCCCTTCTAGATTCCCAAGAAATTATGAGTTTTCGATCGTGATCCATCAAGTTAAAATATAGTTAATATTTATACATAAAGTTATCATTTTCTCCTAATTTAGTATTGAAATAAGCCTCATTCTTCCTATAATATGATTGCAGTTGAGAAGAATAGTTGAATATGAGCTAAAACTCGCCAGTTAATCAGTAACTGGCAATCGAGGTATGTTAAGGCGATTCAGCCCGGCAAGTTAGTTCTATTGGTATTATAACTAGTCTAAATCCCGGTGAGAGATTAGAAGTCGTAATCATGAAGAGTTGTTATTATTAGCTGAGACTAGTATTCTACGTTGTGTTGGGAATTTGATTTGCCTATATAGACCTCTGTGACCAAGCCACGGGTTACTGAATTTGGCCAGCCGACGCTTCGCCGAAGCGAAGATGACATCGCTCCGAGAGAAAAAGGCATGCCGTTCGCGAGGACAAAAGATGATTCCCAGGTCCTTATAGAGTCCATTCCATGGGTGGACTATTATACATACACCGTATTGACACGACACCCGCGACAAGCCTGGTGCGGGTTGCGGATCATCGAAGTCCAGCACCCAGACTCGGAACACATCAACATTCAGGAGGCGGCGGGCTCGGTTGCGAGACCCAAGGACTAGCGGGGATGACTATAGCTGCAAATGCTGACCCGTTATGACCTTGATGAAGGTAAATAGATTGACGTGTACTCACCCGGGCTAATGAGGGCCGGTGTAGGTTATTCTGCTGGTTATGCCCTTGGAAGCATGGGGGCTAGGTAAGGTTCTTGTTGCTTTGATTATTGGCTTAGACTAGATAATAGAAACTTCGGTTATTAGAATTGTGACATTTTGTCCCTTTCTTTCAATCATTTCAGCTTTATCTTTTCGATTTATTTACAGTTATGCTTACATATTCAATACACATATTGTATTGATGCCCTTTTGGGGTGTTGCATTACTTACTGCAGTTACGGATAGATGAGAAACAATTCCCTCATAAGCAACTTGATATCATCCAGAATAATTTAGCTCCTGCTTCGGAGCCTTTAGATAGAGTTTACTATACATTGGCCACAATTTATGGGTAGTTTGGGGCCTGTCCCGACAATCATATTATTCCTAGAGAAACTGCAGATTGTATCTATTTCCGTAGTTAGGCTGACTATTGGCGTGTGGGCCTATATGTGCTTCCAGTTTATGTGCTGGCCGTGTGGGGCCTTGTTCAGCTGATAAGATTAGCGGCCTTGTTGGCCATAGTTTGGTGTAGCTCACGGATTTACTTTATAGTCATAACTTGACATCATGATGGTGCTTGTCGGTAGCATAGGACTCACTGTGTGCTTATTAAGTTGTTGTTTTCTTTCACATGTGGCTATAAGGCCTTGTCGGCCAGAAGGTTGTATTTGCATAGTCGAGATAGCCCATTCTTTTCTTGGCTTGTAGAGTCAGTGCCATCCTTGCCCAGAAGTGCTTGGGCAGTCATCTCAGTCGGTTCGGATCTTAGTAGGCACAGTGCGATTATGCCCCCAGGAGGGGCGTGACAAACTTTGTATCAAAGTAGGTCGTATCCCAGGAGTAGGTCGTATCCCAGGGAGTCTGCAAGTCGTGCTAAGTAGAGTCTTATTTATGGATGTATTGTGCACCACATACTATAGGCAGGAGGCTGCGAGGCATGATAGGATGGTTACTCTTTCTTTTTATCTAGTCGTGCTATAGAGTTGTACGGTATAGGGTTGAATCCTTAAGCTTACCATATTCTTCTATCTACAGAGAAATGGCAAACCTGTGACACCCTATGACTGGTAGGAGATTGGATGTAGCAGCAGGAGAGGGCACTAGCAGGGTGCCTCAGCCAGAGTCAGCCCTGTCTGAGGGCGACAGGGAGGCTTCATCTCGGTCTCCCCAGCACTCTTCACCCCGTCAAGAGCCGCTCGGAGCGGCAAATGTGACGGCATCGCCTCTAGCAGTCTCTATACCAGTACCATCGGATCAGGAGTTTAGGAGTGTTGTTGTTATGTTAGCTCAGATGATGGTCGCATAGCGTCAGCCTGTAGTATCGGTAGTTGTAGAATCTTTAGGAGGGCCTGGTATCTCGAGGGTCCGAGAGTTCCTTGCACTGAGTCCCCCGCAATTCATAAGTACAGATCGGGACGAGGATCCTCAGGATTTTCTAGACCAATTTCAACGAATTTTTAGGGTAATGCATGCCACCCCCACAAAATCAGTGGAGTTAGCAGTATTTCGGTTGCGGGACATTGCAGTACTATGGTACGAGAGCTGGGAAAGGTCCTGAGGCAGAGATGTTCCCCCTCCAACTTGGCCCAGTTTCTCTGAGGTCTTCTTAGACCATTATCTACCACGAGAGATCCGCTAGGACAGGGTAGATTAATTTTTGCATTTGGAGCAGGGTTCGATGAATGTTCTAGAATATGCTATGAGGTTTGATTCCTTGGCCCGATATGCACCGGACTTTGTAGATACCATGCCAGCCAGGGTGCACCGATTTACATGGGGCTGAATCCATAATATGTGGAGACCTGTATCACAGCTACTTTGCGAGAGGACATGGATATTGCTCATGTACAGGCATTCCCCCAGAATATTGAGGGGATCCGGCAGCGGCAGCGCGGGATAGAGAGGGCAAGTCAGGAGCAGCGCCGCAGGAATAGACCTAGTGATATGCAGACAGAGTCCCAGGGTGGACCCAGACCACGATTATCAGACAGACCACCTAGACCCCCACCTCCACAACAGCAACAGGGGAGAAGGTTTGGTTGTCGGGAAAAGCCAGGGCCCGGCAAGAGTTCACGGTCAGGAGGATCACAACAGCAGAGGGGGTCGGAGCAAAGTAGATTTACCGTACCACTTTGACCTATTTGCAGCCGACGTCATTCTGGGGAATGCAGGTATGGTTCTACGGCCTATTATGCATGTGGACAAGAGGGTCATCGGATGAGGGACTGTCCGGCTCGAGGACAGATCTTCAGTAGGGTCACGTGCCCCAGCATCTCCAGCAGGGCGCAGGCCATCAGCTCTAGCCGGCAGAGGCCGAGGTAGGTCAGGGGCCTCCAGTTCAGGTACCGGTCCAGATCGTACATATGCTTTACCGGGGCGACAGGAGTCAGAGTCATCACCGGATGTTGTGACAGGTATGCTGGACATTTTCTCTCATTCTTTCTTTGATAGACCCAGGTTCCACTTTATCTTATGTTACCCCGTTAGTGGCTCGGAAGTTCGGTATTATGCCGGAATTGCTTCGGAGACCTTCTTTAGTGTCTACTCCCATCGGTGATTCCATTATAGCTAAAAGGGTTTACCGATGGTGTACAGTAGAGGTCGTTGGTCGCCATACTTTAGCAGATTTGGTAGAATTAGAGATGGTTGATTTTGATGCAATTATGGGTATGGATTGGCTAGCTCCATGTTATGCCAATGTAGAATGTTGGACCA
>JACEIK010008351.1:9322-20569 GCA_018107945.1 Datura stramonium | reverse complement strand
ACGTTTCTGCTAGGCCAATAGAAGATCGACACCATATAAACTTGTTACTGTTGATCGGCTTCGTAAACATATCTACTAGGTTGTCATTAGTGTGAATTTTCTGAATATCCACACTACCTTCTTCCACCTTCTCACGAACAAAGTGATACTGAACTCGTATGTGTTTTGTCCTTGAATGAAATGTCAGATTCTTTGCAAGATGCAAAGCGCTCTGACTGTCACAAAATAGAGCAACCTTCTCTTGTTTGTGCCCGAGCTCCTCTAGTAACATCTGCATCCATATTGCCTCTTTGCTAGCTTGTGTAGCTGCTACATATTCGTCTTCCGTCGTAGATGTAGCCACGATAGACTGCAATTTTGAAACCCAGCTTATAGCTCCTCTAGCAAGAGTAAACACATAACCTGTGGTGGACTTGCCTTTATCAAGATTACATGCATAATTTGAATCAACATAACCTTTAACAGTAAAGTCTGATCCTCCATAACACATTGCAACATCTGAGGTACCCTTGATATATCTCAGGGTCCTCTTAACAGCATTTCAATGCTCTCTACCAGGATTAGCCATGTATCGACTAACCACTCTCACTGCTTGTGCAATGTCTGGTCTTTTACATACCATGGCGAACATTAAACTTCCCACTGCTGATGCATACGGTACTCGAGATATCTCCATCCTCTCTACTTCATTGCTAGGATTCATACTTGAGGATAACTTGAAATTAATAGGAAGTGGGGTAGAAATTGACTTACAGTCTTGCATCTTGANATCTAATCATACCCATGTATAGAGATTGAAGAATTATGCAATTGGGTAAAAACCCCATACTTGATAATAGGTAATTTCATGGATTGATAGAAATTGGGCATGGGTGTGGAAGGAGACACCCACTCATAACCCTACATACTTGGAAGGGATGATTTTACCACTTCTCTAATTGCCCAAGATGAGATTCCAATGGAAACCTTCAAAACTTGCTCTATATCCTCTCTTCAACTCTCAAGTTTGCATGCATGGAATGAACTAGCTTAGAATAGGTATTCCCCTCCTAAAACCCTATAAAATGAGCCTTAAACGACGTAGTATAGGTCTTAGGAACTTAGGATTTACGAAAAGACCCTCACTAAATTCGCAGAAAATAACTGTCAGGTGGTCCTAACGGACAACCTGACGACTCGTTACCAGGGCCAATGATTCATTGGGTTTCCCGTTGGGTACACTGCTTGACAAACTCTTGGGGTTCATAAAGATGGACGTAATGACTCGTTAGGGGTGACCACGACTCGTGGTCACCAATTGTCAAGTACACTGCCTCCCTTATACCAATTTACTTGTATATCATCCAACGACTCAAACCACAACTCGTTGCCTGACATGAAAAGTCGTGGATCCTTCTGTTAAGTACACTGGTTGACCTCTTCTACTTTTCCTTCTCTCTCACCCCACGGCTGACCTAACGACTCGCGGGGTCTGACCATGAGTCATTGCCACGCCCGTGGGGACCCTATCCTCTAAACTTCTCAACTCTTCACTGGCCTTCCCCACGAGTCACCCGACGACTCGTGGGTTGTCCTCACGAGTCGTCCCACAACTCATCCTGTGCCTGCAACATTAATTTCACAATTTTCCCATTTCAACTCTCGGGTCCGATCTTTGAGCTCCCGGGTTATAACAATATCTCCCCTTTGGAAAATTTGTCCTCGAATGTTGGAAACAAGCAGAAAATAGAAACATACAATCATCATATGCAAATACTGATCATTTAAACTGAAAACTGATGGAATGACTACCTCCGAAAAGAACTACATAGCTGAATCGCATTCAGACATCACATACATCTATCATAACATAAAGCAAACTTGCGCACATGAACTGAACATGGAAACTGATTAGAGAGTTAGGGAAAAACTGATACCTCAAACTAAAATTGAGCTGTTAGGGAACAGGTGAGGGTATTTAGCCATCATATCTGCTTCGGCTTCCCACGTAGCTCCCTCAACATGCTGATTTCTCTATAACACCTTCACGAAAGCTACTTCTTTGTTCCTCAGCCTCCAAACCTGATGATCTAAGATTGCAACTGGAATTTCCTCATAACTGAGGCTATCTTTTACACCGACGCTGTCCACCGGGGCTACTAGATCGGGATCACCCAAGCACTTGTTCAAAGGCGACACATGAAACACGGGATGTACAGAAGATAACTCTGAGGGAAGGTACAACTCATACACTACCTTATCAACTCTTCTCATGATCTAGTAGGGACCAACATAGCGGGGAATTAGTTTTCCTTTCTTTTCGAGCCGCATGACTCCCTTCATGGGAGATACCTTCAGAAATACCCAATCGTCCACCTCGAACTCCAACTCTCTCCTTATCACATCAGCATATGACTTTTGACAACTCTGAGCGGTTTTTAGCCTGTCCCTTATCAACTAAACCTTTTTCATGGCCTCATAAACTGAATCAGGACCTATCATAGCTGCCTCACCTACTTAAAACCATTTGATGGACGATTTACACCTCCGCCCGTAAAGAGCCTCAAACGGTGCCATCTAGATGCTGCAATGATAGCTATTATTGTAAGCAAACTCGATCAAAGGCAAGTGATCATCCCAACTACCTTTGAAATATATCACACAAGCTCACAACATGTCCTCGATAGTCTGGATTTTTTCGTTCAGCTTGACCATCCGTTTTTGGATGAAAGGCTATGCTGAGCTTAACTTGAATCCCAAGCCCTTTTTGGAAAAACCGCCAAAATTGAGAGGTAAACTGAGTACCTCGGTCTGAAATAATAGAAAAGGGCACTCCATGTAATAGAACCAACTCCCGAATATACAACATGGCATAATCATCTGCTAAATCTGTGGTTTTGAGCGATAAAAAGTGTACAGCCTTGGTCAACCTGTCGACCACCACCCAAATGGAGTCATATTACCGGCGAGTACGGGGCAACCTAGTTATGAAGTCCATATTGATTTCTTCCCACTTCCAAGTAGGAATGTTAATATCCTGAAGTACGCCTCCTGACCTTTGATGCTCAACCTTCACTTGCTAACAGTTCGGGCACTTGGCTATGAATTATGCAATATCCCTCTTCATGCCATCCCACCAATATATTTCCTGCAAATCATGATACATCTTGGTGGCACCCGGATGAATAGAGTATCTGGATCCATGTGTCTCATGCAATATCCAGTCCCTCAAATCATCTATGTCTGGAACACATAGACGACCGTGGTACCGCAACATCCCATCTCCCCCTTGGGAGAAGAACTCCACCTTTTGACTCCGAACGACTCTCTTCATCTTTACCAACAATGGATCCTCATCTTTCCTAGCTGTCACGTCTACTACCAAGGACAATTCCGATCCATTTTGCACAACAATGCCGCTTCGATCGAGTCAACCAATCTAACTCCCAACCTTGCAAGCCGATGGACATATTTCACCAACTACTTCTTTCCTTCATCCACATGGGACACACTCTCCATAGGTAGCCTACTAAGTGCATCCGCTACCACATTAGTCTTACTCGGGTGGTACAGAAGATTCATATCATAGTCCTTAAGTAGCTCCAACCACCTTCTTTATCGAAGATTGAGATCTTTCAAAACATGTATTGCAAGCTCTTGTGGTCTGTAAATACATCCACGTGGACCCCATACAAGTGGTGTCGCCATATCTTCAATGCAAACATCACCGTGGCCAACTTAAAATCATGGGTCGGATATTCTTCTCATGGATTTTCAATTGTCTTGAGGTGTATGATATCACTTTCCCATGCTACATCAACACACACCCAAGTCTGATTCTCGAAGCGTCACATACACCACAAAACCATCGGTACCCTTGAGTAGGGTCAACACTGGTGCTGAAATGAGTCGAGTCTTCAACTCTTGGAAGCTTTTCTCACAAGCCTCCAACCATTAGAACTTTACCTTCTTCTGAGTAAACTTGGTCAAAGGTTCCACAAAATATGAAAATCCCTCAACGAATCTCCAACAGTAACCCTCTAAGCCCAAAAAGCTCCTGATATCCGATGGGTTCGCCGGTCTGGGCCAATTCTTCATCGCCTCGATTTTCTGAGAATCCACCCTTAGGCCTTCACTCGATACTACATGTACCAAAAATGCCACTGAGTCCAACGAAAACTTGCACTTACTGAACTTTTCATACAACTGACGATCCTTGAGAGTCTGCAACACTACTCTCAAATGAGCACATGCTCCTTCTCGCTCCGAGAGTATATAAGAATGTCATCGATGAACAAGATCACGAACATATCAAGATATTGCTTAAACACCCTGTTCATCAGGTCCATAAAAGCTGCAGGCACATTGGTTAGTGAAAATCACATAACTACAAACTCATAATGGCCATACCGGGTTTTGAAGGCTATCTTCGGGATATCACACTCCCGAACTCTGAGATGATGATACCCGGACCTGAGATCTATCTTTGAGAAACATCTGGCACCCTGGAGCTGGTCAAACAAATCATCAATCCTGGGTCAGGGGTACCTATTCTTAATGGTGACTTTGTTCAACTGCCTATAATCAATGCACATGCGAAAGGAACCATCTTTCTTCCGAACAAATAGGACTGGTGCACCCCAAGGAGACTTACTCGACCTAATAAATCCCTTATCTAACAAGTCCTTCAACTGATCCTTCAACTCTTCTAACTCAGCTGGATCCATTCTGTAGGGTGGAATAGATATAGGCTACGTGTCGGGAAGAAGATCTATACCGAAATCAATCTCTTGCTCGGGAGGGACACCTGGAAAATCATCAAGAAGGACCTCTGGATACTCATGTACTACTGGAACTGACTAGATAGTCAAGGTTTCAAACTCGACATCCTTAACCCTAACTAGATGGTACATGCAACCCTTAGAAATCATCTTCCTAGCCTTAAGGTAGGAAATGAATCGACCTACAGGCACAGCTGAACTACCCTTCCATTCTAAGACTGGCTCACCCAGAAATATGAACTCTACGGCCCAAGTTCTATAATTAACCGAAGCATAACATGCAAATAGCCAATCCATGCCAAGAATAACATCGAAATCGTTCATGGCTAACTTAATTAAATCTGCTGAGGTGACCTTATGAAGGATTGAGACTGGGCAACCTCTATATACCCGTCTAGCTATAACTGAGTCACCTATTGGAGTGGAAACTAAGAAGGGTTCTGACAAAACATCGGGACTGACTCCGAAGCTACTAGCCACATATGGTGTCAAAAAGACAAGGTAGCCCTTGGATCTAACAAAGCATAAAAGTCAATATGGAAAACTCGCAACATACCAGTAACCATATTTAGGGAGACCTCTTGCTCCTGATGGGAAGCTAAAACATAGAATATGTTCTGCCGCTGGCCGCCAGCTTTGCTAGTAGATGCCCCATGATGTGCTGAGCATGGGGGAGGGGCTGCTGAACTAGAAGCCGAGCCTCGACCCCTAACTTGATCCTACCTCGCAGCTGGAAAATCTCGAAGCATGTGTCTGGGTTGCCCACACCCGAAATAAGCACCTGAACCTACCAAGAATTGGCCTGTGTGCCCCAGACCACATCTACGATAAGATGGGATGCAGGAATCTGCGGGTCTGCTGCTCTGACCCCTCGAGCCTGATGGTCGCCCTCTCTGATCATGTCTAGGCCTGGATGGCAAAATCAAGGCCGAAGATTCTGGGGCTGATAATCTCTGGTGAGTCTGCTGTCGGCGTCCACCACCGAACCTCTACTAAGAGAACCTGTGATCCTCGATCCTGGCCCTCTTGGCCTCTCTCTCTCTCGAATGTGTCGCCTCCATCTGCTGGGTGTACAACACCATACGAGGGAAGTCCATATCCTGGTGAAGCATAACATTCCGACACTCCTTATCCAAATACCCTACAATACCATGAAAAAACTTGCTCACCCCCGCCTTTTGGTCCGCCACTAACTCCGGGGCATAGTTAGATAGGCGAGTGAACTCAAGGGAATACTCCTGCACTGTCATCCTTCCTTGCTTCAAGTTTACAAACTCAGCTTCTTTCAACTCCCTCATCTCCCGAGGGAAGAACGGGTCTAGAAATGCAACATGGAACTCCTTCCAAGTGACCAGACCTGCTACCGCTGCCCTACTTTTCTTCCATTGGCGAAACCAGATATGACCACCCCCTTCAACTGGTAGGAGGCCAACTCCGTGCACTCAAAACTACTCACCCCCATGACTTGGGTGATTTGGAGAACCTCATCAATGAAATCATGCGGGTCCTTATCTACCTTGGACCCCAAGAACTCTAGCGAGTTCATCCTCAAGAAGTCTGTGACTCGAGCCGCCGCTCCATTGCCATTTTGCGGAATATGTGCAACGGCCTGTTGATTGACCTGAGAGGTCAAGGCCTGTGCAAGCATCTGAATAACAGCCCCAGAACTCAGCATGAGCAGCTGGCTTCGATGCCTGAGGCTCCTGAACTGGTGGGGCTGGCTGATGCCCATAACCATTTCCATTCTCGTGGCACTCACCACCTCTATTCCTCCTTTCATTCATCCTTTGAGGAACCATGATTCTGCAATCACCATTAGCATGAATTAGAAGGATAGAAATACTTTTCATCACACGACATAGATCATGAAAGAAGGGAACGTTTCCTAAACGTCTCGTAGCCTCTTCGTCATAAGTGTGGCGCGCTTCACACCCATGAAAAAGACTCTACTTAACGCGGTTTCCAGACTCCCTAGGACACTTCAAAACCTATGGCTCTAATACCAAATTTGTCATGATCCGAACGGAGGTCCGGATCATAGACACGGGACAAGGGACCCCAAGAGACCCCAAGTCAATCCATGGCCTAAGCATACAACTAACTCATTTAATAAACTGAAGAAAACATCCATATAACTCAGCGGAAGTCTAATTCACCACAACATCAGAATATATAAATCAAAGCTAACACACATTTAAGTCTGAAAAGCCTCTAATCTAGACGAGTTGATGGGATAAGACCCCAACTAACTCAATGATACTAAAATTAGAAATACGTAAAGGAAAATGATAGTCTAGTCCTCGAAGGATGAGGACTCACCAATCTGAGCAGATACTAACTCCGGAAAGCTGTCTAAGAGAGTAGCTGAAGCTGCCAGCCGGGTCCTGTATCATGAAATGATACAACATAGAAGGCATGCGGTCAGTACGTGGAATGTACCGAGAATGCAAGTTAAGTAAAATAAATCAATCAGAACATTTCATGACATATCATAAACTTTCAAGTCTAAGAAGGAAGGCTACATGCATTCATTCATAAATCAAAATCTTATCATGGCATGACCATGCATAGCTTTATAACATCATGACTAACTCGAATGACTCAAAGCTGAACATAATATTTATGATAAAAGCTGAACAATGAGTCAAACCTTGTTTTAAGAACATGCATGCTTAAAGAAATAATCATGAGTAATGAATATGCAAATTTGAATTATATAGACAATAGGAGACTCATCACTTAACTGACATACCACGATAGAGCTTTCAAGGTCCTGACTATTACAATCAAGTGGGAAGAGCCATCCAAAAACCTTGCTAGGGATAAGGACGCTAGCATGATATCGATATCGAGCTGAAGGCCCATTCGGAAAGGGGAAGCTCACTAGGGAGGTCCCAAGTCTTATATTATTCAACCTACGTTTGCACGTAGTTCTGGGGCATGGGGTGATCGACCCTTAGCCCGCTCGGTGCTAGACTCTTCTCTCAAAACATGCAATGCTCTACATCATATACAACGAAGCTCAACATCGTCTATTGATGAAGCTTAAGATGAAATCATACACAACTCAACATCATATGAAATGAAGCTCAATATTGTTCTCTGACAAAGCTCAATAATGAAATCATGTATAGATGCGACATCATATGAAAATGAAGCTCTATATTGTCCTTTGACAAAACTCAATAATGACATACATCTCAATTATGAACTTATGCATATGAGAAGCTTTAATTTGAAACATACCACAAGCTAATATTATGAAATTTGGGAGACTTCGCTTCAAACAATATGGTAAACTTATTTCGGGAAAACTCATCATTTTAAATCAACATGTGGGCATTGCCCAAAGCTTCATCATACTTGGATCTACTCAATTCATTTTGAAAACAATATCATAATCATGGGTAGCTTTAGAAACATGCTTTTCATCATCAAATCTCATCATCATCATGCATTCATCACCATTCTCTTCTTTCATGAACTTCTCATCCGTGGGCATTAAATTTCATAATTTAGAAAACACTATTTTTGATTGAAACCAATTTAAAATCTGCCTTAGCTTCATAATTCATCAATATAAATATAATCTAATCATACCCATGCATAGAGATTGAAGAATTATGCAATTGGGTAAAAACCCCATACTTGATCATAGGTAATTTTCATGGATTGATAGAAATTGGGCATGGGTGTGGAAAGAGATACACACTCATAACCTTACATACCTAGAAGGGACAATTTTACCACTTCTCTGATTGCCGAAGATGAGATTCCAATGAAAACCTTCAAAACTTATTCTAAATCCTCTCTTCAACTCTCAAGTTTGCATGCATGGAATGAACTAGCTTAGAATAGGTTTTCTCCTCTTAAAACCCTGCAAAACGATCCTTAAACGATGTAGTATAGGTCTTAGGAACATAGGATTTATGAAAAGACCCTTACTGAATTCGCAGAAAATAACTGTTTGGTGGTCCTAACGGACGACCTGACGACTCGTTACCAGGGCCAATGATTCGTTGGGTTTCCCGTTGGGTACACTGCTTGACAAACTCTTAGGGCTCATAATGACGAACATAACGACTCGTTAGGGGTGACCACGACTCGTGGTCACCAATCGTCAAGTACACTGCCTCCCTTATACCAATTTACTTGTATATCATCCAACGAATCATACCACGACTCATTGCCAAACATGACGAGTCGTGGCCTCCTCCCGTTAAGTACACTGGTTTACCTCTTTTATTATTCCTTCTCTCTCACCCCACGAATGGCCTAACGACTTGTGAGGTCTGACCACAAGTCGCTGCCACGCCCGTGGGGACCCTATCCTCCAAACTTCTCAACTCTTCACTGGCCTTCCCCACGAGTCACCTGACGACTCGTGGGCTGTCCTCACGAGTCGTCCCATGACTTGTCCTGTGCCTGCAACATCAATTTCACAATTTTTTCATTTCAACTCCCGGATCCTATCTTTTAGCTCCCGGGGTATAACACTATCATGTTGCCTATTTATAGAGGTATTCTCAAATGGATACTTTTTATCTAAGATTGGAGTTAGAATGATTGAGCTGGTTGAAGCAGATCCAAAATCCATCAAATATGGAGATCTATTTCATGGGCCAAGTTGCCTGTTGTTGTGCATTGGCGTGGCATAATCTAGGCCAGTTTGGCAGCATATGGTGATCCTAGTCTCTGGAATTTGACTTGGCATTTAATTATCATTCAACTCAAATCCAATGGATGTATCATTTTTCTTAACTATTGATTCTTTTGGTTGTTCAACATTTTAATACTCCACCGTATTTAATCCCTTCTCTGTGTGAGATACATTGTCATGACATGTATCATTTTTAGTTCTCATGAATGTATCACTTTTAGGATCTATAGGGTTGCCTTTGCCCATATTTTACACATCATGTAGCACTTCATTAATTGTTGCCTAAATATAAACCTATGTCAATAATTAAATAATTTCATAAAAATAGAACTTATACTTAACAATTTATGTCTATTGCTAGTATTATCATTCAATTTATGATACTTAGCAATTTATGATACAATGTCCAATTCATATATACAGTTTGAATTATTTAATACAGTTTCAACACTCACAGATTTAGTATCAAAAAAATACTTTGACAACCTATATATAAAATTCAAATTATTAATGCATTTATACATTTAAATTAGTATAAATAAGTACCTCTGCATCCTTGTTGATACAAGAACAGTCGACTTGGAAATTTTGTATCACCATGTCCTGTAATTTACTATCAATAGGGTGTCCTCCCTTTATCTCTTTCTGTTTGGAAAAATTATCCAATTATACAATAATAACAACTTACCTAGTATAATNCAATGGGGTTTATAAAATATTACCCAATTATATTAACCTAATTATTAAAAAATAGGTATAAATTTTAAAAAAAACTATAATGTGAAACCTCTGAATCATCTCCTTCCTGAGTCTCTTCTGTGGATAACTTTAGTTATCAGCACTATGATTACCGCGCTGTGGCCCAATTTGTTCCTTTCCTCTTCTTTCATTGGAACAGTCCAACAAGTTAGGAGGGGCTTCACTATCATCACCCTATTAAAAGTTAATTTTTAAAAAAATTAAGAACGCATATATTTGAGAATAGTATGTACTGTATTTTTAGATTACCTTTGAATCAATAATCTCTCTGCTGGAATGTCTTTTTGCTTTTATAGCCTTCATAACTTTTGCGAAATGGTCATTTGTAAGATTACGTATATCGGTAAACTTATTATCAACTTAAACAACATATAGTGAATAAAAAGGTAAGTTTAATATTTGATATAGTATCAATTTTAAATCTATCACCTAAAAAAGGAGGTACTTTTACAGTGTAAAACATTTGCTTACCGACTTCTTGAATAATTTAAGATCTTGCCTCAACAACATAACCTCATCTGGTTTACTTTGACTAGCCTTTGCTTTTCCTTCAGTGATAGTGTGTGATTTTAGTTTGACAATCTTTTTGTTTGGTTTATCTGGAAGCTGTGCTTATAGATATTTCTTTGCAGGTGAGACACACTTTAGATTTATAATCTTCTTTAGGGTTTGTTGGCAGACAACCTCTAATCTTGACTTTTTTGAATGTTTGGGTGAAGATGCACCAACATCTTGGTTGGGCATTTTGTTCCCCAAAATAAGAAGTGTAGAACCAAAGTCGTCAAAATCATCTTGATCTGTGGATATGTGCAACTCAAACCCAATAACCGTAGGTTCAGTCAACTGGTAGACTTTAATTTCACTTGTGGTCGGTGAAATATTTGTAAACACCAACTACCAATAAAAATTTGATAAAGTTAGATATAATGTACATAAATTTGATAAAATACATGCATGACTCATTTAAAACTATGTATCATAGTTACTAAATTATGTTTAATAAGTACTGCTACATGTATAAAAAATGTACAAAATAATTTATAGTGTATCAGATAACTGTATCAATAT
>JACEIK010008350.1:49859-63446 GCA_018107945.1 Datura stramonium | reverse complement strand
GGAATATCCAAAAGGTGAAACATAAGATCGGGTTGTCCAGTATCCATAAGTAAAAGTTATACAAGGAGAGATGCTTTAGATTCAACCCTCGTTTAGACATCATGTGCCTATAGGAGGCACAAAAAGAATAAAGTATTAATGAAGTTGAAAACTTGAGATATGGTTACCACAATCTTAATTAATGAAAATAGTATCAAGAATACTAGGAACCATGACATGTGGTCATGAAATACCCCATCAAGAATTACGTTCTTCAAACAATCAAGCAATTTGCTTGTCCTAATCAAATTCTAGCAGGCCAAGGAGGTGTGATGTCTTTAAAAATATCATAGTCATACTGATTCAGCTACTCTGCTCCCGATATCACTAATCATAGTATTATATATATTATATGTTCTGAAATTTGAATACTAGACACGACTATTATTTGGACTATACTAAATTCAAGAAAATAGTCTAGTAATATGGCTAATATAATTGGATTAATCATTTAATCGAACTCTAAATGATGGATCCACTTTAATAGCTCAAGGTCCAAATAACTATTAGCCCATATTAAAGTCCAGACCCATGCCACATGTCAAATGAGGTGGAAATCCAAGTCGAATAAATGAGCCATTAAAATCATGGCACATGTCATAATGAGGTGGCAATCCAAGTCGAACAAATGAGCCACTAAAATCATTGCTATGTGCCTAAATGAGGTGGCAATCTAAGTCAAATAAATGAGCCACTAAAATCATGCCACGTGCTGAATAGTGTGGAAATTCAAGTCAAATTAATCAACTAATAAAATCATGCCAAGTGTGTAAGTGACATGTTCTGGCTAATTAAATTGAAGTTTGTCACCAAGGAATATGATTGGTCAGGTCAAACTGACCAATCAAATCACACAATGGCATCATCCCTACAATTATAAATAGGGGTTCTCATAACTCACAAGGGACCGAAAATTAAGAACAAGAGCAAAGAGAGGGCTCGTGAATCAAAGACCGCAAATTCTCTACAAGCTACAAGTTCAATCTACAAGCTCAAATAATAAAGTTCAAGATCAAGATCAAGAACAAATAAAAATATCAAGGCGTTCAAGATCAAGTTACTTGTTCATGCGAAAATAATTCAAAGACAAAGATTCAAGATCAAGCTACTTAGGCCCTTGAATCCAAATCAAATCCAAGTTGAACATAGTTCATATTATCGTTGGAAAAATCAGAGGATTATATAGAGATTTTAATACTTATCTTACTTAAAAGAAAATACTATATTTTATTACACAATTTTTCTGTCTTAATTATTATTTTTCTCGACTCAAAATTTGTCGTCTACAAATTTTAGCATGCCCAATGGGACCATCTCTATCTCTCATCTCTCCATATTGAGCACCAAGTTTCAAGAACACAAAAAATTGGCATCTAAGAAAGTTGAATATACATCTATTACTGCTTAGGCTACCAATTTTATGTTTTCCTCTGAGGTGGAGAACATACTGGATGTTACTACTGGAAGTATGGGGCCCATCACTAGGAACAAAGAAAACTTGCTTGGACAACAAGAACTTCAAGCGTCGTCTGCATCAGTTCCTATCTCTCCGATCCTAAAAGGGGGAAAGATTTTTTTTTGGGTGAATTGGAAGAAGGAGATGATACCGCCGAGATAATTATAAAAACATGGACTCGGCTCAGCCTATATAATATTAGGAATTCCAACATTCAATGCAACGATAATATTTTGATCACCAGATCTTTTTTGATTACTCCCACATGACCTATTCCACTTAAAGTTCAATTCAAGGGAGAATCCATGCTTTGCTCTATCATCTATAATGGTTGTCCGAGAAATGGTGACTAACACCTTAACTGTTGAAGAACAACTTGCAAACTTGATAAAGGAAATTGAAGGCTTAATGAAATATGTTCATGATCAAGATAATTGAATTATCAAGTTGACTGACAGAGTTAAAAGTGTGATGGAGGGAGATTCAAGTCACACACCTGGGAAGCTTCCTATCGCACAAGACAAAGGGGATTCATCAATGAAGAGAGTGCATGTTGCTGATGAACTACAAGTAACCGCTGAAGGAATGATTCGAATTCATCAACTGAAGGACTTCATTATGGGAACAATCAAAGACAAGTATGATTTTTCTACCAGGTCTTTCCTCATATTCAAAGCCACACACTGTTAGAATTGATATCTTGAAGATGCCTACAGGTTATCAACCTCTAAAATTTCAACAATTTGATGGTAAAGGAAGTCCAAAGCAACATGTTGCATACTTTGTTGGAACTTGCAATAATATTGGAACCTATGGAGATTATCTTGTTAAACAATTTTTGCGCTCCTTACAAGGAAATGCCTTTTATTGGTATACATATCTCAGTGCTAGTTCCATTAATAATTGGGAGCAACTCGAACATGAATTTCCCAATCATTTTTTATAGAATGAGGCGCACTGCAAGTATGGTTGAACTCACAAATATGCATTAGTGGAAGGATGAACTTGTCATTGATTTCATCAATCAATGGAGGAATGTAAGCCTCAATTGCAAAGATAGACTCAATGAAGGTTCTAGGATAGAAATATGTATCCAAGGGATGCACTGGGACTTCTTTATATCCTACAAGGTATTAAGCCCAAGTCTTTTGAAGAATTATCTACACGTGCTCATGATATGGAGTTACGCATATCCTCAAGCAGAAATCAAAGACCGTCTATTTATGAGCCTCATAAGGGGAAAGAAAAGATAGAAGTAAAGAAAGGGGAAAGTTTACACTGAAGTTTGAGAATAAAGAGTCATGAATGTTAATGCCCAACCACTGAAGGTGCCACAAATCTAAGCAAGAAGCAGGGTGTGAAGACTACATCTTCCCAAAATAACATCGGCAGAAAGTTAACTTTGAAGGAAATGCAAGCAAAAGAGTATCCATTATTGGACTCAGATGTTCCAACAATTTTTGAAGAACTCCTTGCATTGAAACTCTTTGAAGTACCTGAAATGAAGAGGCCAGATGAAGCTGGGAGGACAAATGATCCAAATTATAGCAAATATCATCAATTGATGGGTCACCCATTGAAAAGTGTTTCATCTTCAAACAAAAGGTCATGGACTTGACCCGCAAAGGAAAATATTGCTATAAGATGGGAAATAAAGTTTCTATCACTTTTGGTTCGCTTGATCCAGTCGATCTTTGCAATTTCATCAAAGTACATGAAGGTGGCGATATCCTAGTTGCATCACCAACAAATATGATTAATTTGATTACTTAGAACCAATTTACATTAGCACATTATTACTCCTACCTATGATGAACGAAGTAATAGTAAAGGACAAATCTCCAGAGGGAAGCCAACCTCGCAGTGATCATAGCAATGATGAAGGATAGATTTTGGTGACATGACGGTGATGACACAAAGCAAGCTTGCAAAAAAAGCCAAGTAAAAAAGTAAGGCAAAGGAAGATAATGAAAAAACCCAAAAATAAAAGCATGAATAAGTATGTGAAGAAATCAAAACTTGAGGTGAATCACTATCAAAGGCCAAATTATCTAGTAACACTGGGGGAATTATTGACAAGATTGGTTCACCAAAATATTTCTCATTATGATGTCAAGGCCTCATTTGTAATATTGATAAAGAAGGGACACAAAATGAAGACTTATCATCGTCTCCACTTCCATTGTATAAAAATCCAATCGAGTCCCTCTCTGAAGAAGTGGACACGTGTAATGCAAAAATCACATTCACCAATGATGATCCTTTTTTGGGTGAAACCTTGCATAATCATCCTTTATATATTGTAGGCTTTGTGCAAGGGCATAAAGTAAACAGAATTATGATTGATGATGGGTCTGGAGTCAATATTATCCCTATTCACATTGTGAAAAAGCTTGGGATATCGGTAAATTAACTATATGAATGTCATCTGATGATTCGAGGATTTAATCAAGGGGAGCGAAGAGCCATAGGTGCTATCAAACTAGAAATCAGGATGACAGATATGCATTCTACAGCATGGATGCACGTGATCTATACAAAGACCTCATACAATATATTGCTAGAGAGGTTGTGGATAGATGAGAAAAAAGTGATTCCATCCACTATGATCAGTGCTTTAAGTACTTTAAAGATGGGGTTCAAAACAAGATAGTTGATGATGATGAGCCTTTTGCTGAGATAGAAGCATACTTTGCATATGTAAAATTCTACCTAAAGAATCGTATCTTGAAAGAAGTTGGATATGGTAGAATACTGTCGGTCAAAAGGTTGATATTGCAAAGAAGGTTGATGTTCCGGCTAGAGATACAAAGATTATAGTTGAAAAGGATCGAGTGCTTTCTGATATGAACAAAGTACCCAAGATAAATGTTATATCTTCAAGTAAAGAAGTGACTCATGTTCTTTACTATGTCCCAAAGGGAAAAAAGGTCGAGGGCCTATCTTCTGTGTTGCAATATAATGTTTTAGGGTGATTAACTTTTCCTATCAAACAAATTAATACAATCAAATCATCTTCGAAACCAGTGGAAGGATTTTCAAATCATCAAACCATAGTCCACATGAGTCACTTCCTAAAAAACGCACAGATGAGAGTTTTGACCCAAACGCCTACAAGTTGTTGGAAAAAGCTGGATACAATCCGAATGAACCTTCTAAGCTAGGAAAGCTCCCTTCTGAAGTTGATGGAAAGGGAAATCAAGGCCTAAAACCTACTCAAAAGCTGATGATAAAGAAAGGGCACGTTGTCAAACAATCGCGTGAAGGTATGGGTTATAAACGATCATTAACAATATGTATCTCTATAAGAAGGGCAAGCAGCAACTACATTACCATTAAAGAAAAGTCTACGATGTCTAACAAAAGGCCCTCTGTGTTCGAGCAGCTTGCCAACCCAACTCCAAGAACTTTAGTTTTCGATAGGTTGGGACCATTAAAAGGAAAACACACACACCAAGCAAATAATAGAAGGGAAGAAACACCGATTTATGTTAGAAAGCAAATTTTTTTGGAGGATTTCCTAAGTTTGATTCCTTCTAGAATGAGGCGAGAAACAAAACTCATAGTTTCATATGGAAATGTCCTCAAAGAAAAAACTCATACTATAATCCATACAAAGGAGTGTGATGAAGAAGAGGAAACTATAGGATCATCATGTCACATCACAATCTATGACGAGGAAAGTACCTCCCTTCATGAATACATTGAGGCAAGGTTTGCTGATATTCATGCATATTATAACATATCTTTCGACCATGGTGACCATAAAGAAGATAAGACACTAAAGATGCACCGCCTGAGCTTGAGGAAGAGGTGAAGACTACTGTTGATGTATTAAAGGAAGTCAATCTTTGGAGTGATGAAGATCGAAGGCCCACATATGTAAGTGCCTTACTGAATAATAATGAAGAAAAAAATATATTGAGTTCTTATGGAGTTCAGAGATGTATTTTCTTGGAGTTATAGGGAGATTTCGGGATTAGATCTCAAAGTTGTAGTTCATCATCTCATTGTAAAATAAATTATTCATCCTATTAAATAAGCTCTGCATTGATTTAGACCTGAACTTGTTCCCTTAGTTGAAACTAAAGTAAACAAGCTCATTGAGGCAGGTTTTATTCGTGAAGTCAAGTATCCTACATGTATTTCAAGCATTGTACCTGTAAGAAAGAAAAATGGTCAAATCCGAGTTTGTGTTGATTATAGGGATCTTAACAATGCATGCCCTAAGGATGAATTTCCTCTTCCGATCCCTGAGGTTATGATTGATTCCACGACTGGGTATGAGGTAATGTCTTTCATGGATGGTTCATCTGGGTACAATCAGGTTTGTATGGCACCAAAAGATGAAGAAGTTACATCCTTCTACACTCTTAAAGGTATATATTGCTATAAGGTGATGCCTTTTGGGTTGAAGAATGTTGTTTTACTTATTAACGAGCCATGCAAAATATTTTTGATGACATGCTTTATAAAAACGTTGAGTGCTATGTTGATGACCTGGTGATGTAATCATGAAAAAGAGACGACCACTTGCATGACTTGAGAATGGTGTTCCAACGACTTCGAAGGTACCAACTCAAAATGAATCCTTTGAAATGCGCCTTCAGAGTTACTTCTGGAAAGTTCCTAGGATTTATTGTTCGACATCGAGGAATTAAAATTGATGAAGCTAAGGTGATGTTATTTTGAAGATTCTTGAACCTAAAGATATTCATAAGTTAAAAAGCTTTCAAGGAAAGTTGTTATACCTTAGGAGGTTCATTTCAAATCTAGCTGGGAGATGTCAACCATTCAGTCGTCTTATGAAGAAGGATGTTCCTTTTCAATGGGACCAAGCTTGCACAAATTCTTTCAAGAGCATAAAGTCTTACCTGATGAAGCCTCTGGTTCTTGTAGATCCCATACTTGGAAAACCATTGGTATTATATATTGCAGCACAAGAAAGGCCAGTAAGAATGCTTTTAGCACAAGAAAATAATGAAGGGAAAGAAAATTCCCTTTATTACTCAAGTAGAATGATGACATCAAATGAGGTGAAGTATTTGCCTAATGAGAAGTTATGTTTGCTACTTGTATTCTTGATTCAAAAGCTGAAGTATTACTTCCAAGAGCATGTTGTACGATTCATATCGAAAGAAAATCCTATCAAGTTCGTCATATCCAAGCTCGTCTTAAGTGATCACTTAGCAAGGTGATACCTCCATTTTCAATAATTTGAAATTATGAATATCTCTCAAAAAGTAGTGAAAGAACAAGTGCTAGCAGAATTCTTGACCGACCATCCAATTCCAAATTATTGAGAATTATCCGATGAACTACCTGATAAGGATGTGATGTTGATAGAAATTCAACCTCCTTGGAAGACGTCCTTTGCTACACATCATGAAGGAACTGGTGTTGGAGTAGTATTTGTCACTTCCTCTAGGGAAGTTTTTCCCTTTATCTTCACTCTAACACAATGTTGCTTCAACAATATCATCGAATATCAAGCACTCATACTTGGACTCGGAATGGCTGTTGAGATGAAACAATTGTAGCTACAGGTCTTTGGAGATTCTAAGTTGGTGACCAATCAAATTTTGGGTACTTATGAGGTTAAGAAACTTGAATTAATTCTGTATCGCAATTATACTCAAAAGATGATAAGTTGGCTGGAGAGGTTACTTTCCAACATGTCCCTAGGGCGAAAAATAAAAGGGTTGATGCATTGGCGGCTTTAGCTTCTACATTAGCATCACCCGATCAAGTGCAAGTTTCCATTTGCCAAAGATGGGTGGCACCACCACAAAATGAACATGAAGAAGAATTTCAGCATGTCATCACAACTTTTGAGGTTGAAATTGAAGACTAGCGACAACTAATAATTGATTATTTGTGATATTGTATATTGCCGAAGGATCTTCCAAGGAACACAAGAATTCAACGATGAGCCCCTCACATTCTTTATTATAAGGATACACTCTATAGATGATCATTTGATGGAGTACTCTTAAGCCTTTTGGGGACGAATGAATCTGTTTAAGCCATACAAGAAGCACATCCTGGAGTATGTGAAGCGCATCAATTTGGGCCAAAACTTAATCTTCATATTAAAAGGATGGGTATTATTGGTAGACTATGGTGAAAGATTACCTGGATTATGCCCGAAGGTGTAAATCTTGCCAATTGCATGAAAATTTCATACATCAACCTCCAGAAGTATTGCACCCGACTATTGCCACATGACTATTTGAAGCTTGGGGTTTGGAGTTGTTGGACCATCGTCGAAGTCTTCTGGTGGATATTTGTACATTCTGGCTACAACTGATTACTTCTCGAAATGGGCAGAAGTTGTTTCTCTTAAATAAGTAAAAAGAGAGATGGTAGAAAACTTCATCAGAGTCAATATTATCTATCATTTGACATACCTCAATATATATTGACAGACATAAACCATTTAGTAACAAGTTGATGACTAAAATATGTGACCTTTTTGGCTTCAAGCAACACAATTCTTCTATGTATTATGTTGTTGCCAATGGCCTCACTGAAGCATATTGCAAGACACTTTGCAACTTGTTGAAGAAATTCATCTCCAAGTCTAAGCGATATTGGCATGAGAGAATGGAAGAAGCTTTTTGGGCATACAAGACCACATATTGCACACCAATTCAAGCGACTCCTTATTCACTTATTTATGGATTTGAAGCAGTCCTTCCACTTGAGTGTCAAATTCTATCATTGCGACTTGCTATTCAAGAAGGACTCGTTGATGAGGAGAATGTTTGGTTACGCCTTGAAGAGTTGGAAGCTCTTGATGAAAAAAGACAAAAAGCTCAACAAAATTTGGAATGTTATCAAGCCTGCCTATCTAGATATATCGATAAGAAGGTTCATCTTACATTCTTCCAAAAGGGTGATCAAGTCCTTTTTGTAAGAAGGCCCATTGTTACTTCTCGTCGAACTAGAAGCAAGTTCTCTACTAAATAGGATGGGCACTATGTAGTGCAGGAATTATACTCAAATGGAGCTTACAAGCTTGTCGACTTAGAAGGTTTGCATGATTGGCCCCATCAATGAAAAATTCATGAAGAGATACTATCCTTGAAGAAGAAGCCCACTCCTTAAGGCATGGGCATAAATTGCATGTTACTCTTGGCCTGCAAGAGTATAAACTGTGCACGGCTCAAAGAGAAAAATATCTGCTAGGTTACAAACCTCGCAAGAAGCAACCTAGGAAAAATTTAGGACACCAATAAATAAATATAAATTAAAAAAATAAAAAAAAATCACTATTTGAACTACGAAATGACTTGATCCTCTTCACCGAGGTACGTAGGCAGCTTAGAATTTTATTATAAGTTCAATCTCATAAGTTTAAAAAGATATGTCATTCCAAGTAATGTTCAAGAGATAGGTAATGAAATATTCACCTGACCAATACATAAGGACTATATCTACAGGGGTTCTTTTATTTTACCTTCGAGTCTTCATCAAATCTTGATGGTTCAATATAATGGGGGCAAACCTCTATGTTAAATCAGTTTTCCCAACAAGACGACTACATATTTCAGTAAGTAGTCAAATTCATAAGTCAGAGTCTTTAAATTTGCAAAGAGCTTGAGTTCTAGGTTCAAATCCACTACATAGGTAAATCTGGAGTTGTTAGCTTGCCAGCATTCAAAGCTGATTTTAAAAATTAATCTAGAACATTTCTGAAGGTTTTAAAATTTAAGTTTTAGATATATTCTACATGGATAAGTCTAGTTCCCATAAAATTAAGAGAATTATAATTTCGACATCCTTTGTCAAGATATAATATTTTTTTGTGAAGTCGCGCAAATCTGGAGTTGTTAGCTTGCCAGCATTCGAAGCCAATTCAAAAGTTAATTTGGAACATTTCCGATAGTTTTAAAATTTGAATTTTGGATATGTCCTAGAATGAAAAGTCTATTTATTGAAAATCAAACGGATTGTAATTTTGGCATTCCTATGTCAAGATACAATTTTTTCTTTTGGTGAAACCATACAAATCTAGAGTTGTCAGCTTGCCATCATTCAAAAAAAAATTATCTGGGGTATTCCTGATGGATTAAAAATTTAAATTCTAAATATATTCTAGATTGAGAAGTTTAGTTTTTGACAAATCAAGCGGATTGTGATTCTGACATTCATGCATCAAGATATAATTTTATTGGTGTACACGTGCAGATTTGAAACTATCAGAAGATCAATGTTCAAAATTTATTTCAGAAATAAAAATAATTATTTGAAGCAAAAAGAAAATATATTTTATTCTTACTAAGAGTATCCACTAATGAATTGAATGCAAAAAAAAAAGAGAAATCCAACTATAAATATAATATATGGAAAAGCGAACTCTGACAAGATCAAGTTGTGACAAATGAGAAATCTTATTAAGACCATTATAGATTCTTGCTAAAATGAGCACCGTAAGACTAATCTTCCATTTGGTAGACATCATAGTTGCTATTCTAAAAGTCCCTGAGAGAATGAATTCACCCTCTTCAGAAGGAAGCACAAAAGCACACAATCAATATGACAAACATGTTGCAAGATATATTTCCTCCTTCTTTACAGACCTCGCCCCAACTTTTTAAAATATCCCTTCCTCATCTCTTGACCATTGAGATGTTTCAGGTATAGCCCCGGTAGGGTAGTGTGTAGATTTTAAGCATGCAGTCTTTTCTCCCTCCTCGATGGAGCAGGAACATACTTTAGAACTTTCTTGTACCAAAATCATATCCACTTGCTCAAAGAGACCCTTCAGTTGCCTGTCTTTCTCTCTTGTAAGTAGTGAAAAGTTGTGAACAAATATTCGCAAACTCAAGGAATATATCTCTGGTCTTTTGTATCAAAACATGTGAGTACTGTAGCTTTAGGAATGACTTCCTCATAAAAGAAACCTCCAATTTGTAAACCTCCAAGGGTATATAAGTTCCATAAAGAAATAGATAGTTCACCGATGGATGTAAGGAGTGTATTCGTCTTCGGGCACCACGCCTCACAAAATGCTTGTAATATATCTGAATTTCAGTCGTAGGTAAAAAGCGGGCATAAACAGCATCATAAATATTTACGGCAATTCAGACTTTTTGACTTCTACTGAGTGTATCCTCATCCACTCCCAATATCCTGGAATATGACAATATTCACCCTCAAACACTATTGTCTGTCCCCAACGTATTTCTTCTAGGACTATGCGACGACTCAGGCTAGGAAGGGCGCTTGCAATATCTGTATAATAGTGGTAAGACGCCTGAAGAGATCACGTCTAAGAAGATCGAGCTGATGTAGGTTTGCATTTTGAGGTCCAATTTTTCATATGAAGTGAGTTCCTAAGAAGTGGCCATGGACCTGCATACCATCTAATCAATTTGAAATTTGAAATTCTTAAGTAGTTGTATTTTTTTTTTCATGAACATAAAAATCCTGTAAGTTGTGAAACTACCAAAAAAAAATTAATTCTTGTGCATTCTTACCAAATAAGTAAAAATTTATAACAAAGTATAATACACTATCACAAAGCTATCCTAAAAAGAATACAATATTTATTGATCAAACTTTACTTCAACAAAAAGTAAAATTGAACATGAGTTGTACTGTACTACTCTTTAATATAAATCCTTCCACGGACAATCTCCTTACGTGGAGCATGTATTTCTCGATCAGATGACCGAAAAGAMAAACCAACATTGTTAGTTTGAGTTGTTTGTTGGTTAATATCATTAGTAACTTATCATCATGTTCMTATTATGTGAATATTTCATCACATCTTTGGTATTCAGACAAAAAAATATGTAATATTGCACAAGCTATGACAATTGTCACTTGTGTGTCAATATCATAATGGTTGGCAAATGTTGGTAAGAGTAATAATACTAACAACAAATTTTGTTTAACATATATATTCAACATTGTCAATATTCAAAATTGAAAAAATGACACAGAGAAAGAAATAATTTTAAAAAAAATTGGGCAGCAGTTCTCCCAGAACTCAGCGAACTGCAGAAATTAATTTCATGCAGTTGGGGGCGAACTGCTCTACAATTTTGTTTTTACTTGTTTCATCAATTGTTTCTTTGCTTGACGATGTTAACAGAGGGAGACGCAAATTTTCCAAGGGTCGGCAAACTGCCTGCTTTTATTTGTGCTTTTTTATGGCATGTCCTTTTGGTACATGATGTAAAATGATATACCATTTTGATGCCAGACTTTATCTAATTATTTCCATAATTAAAAAAATTGAAAAGACTGAAAATACTACATCTATAGAATGGAATGAGATTGGTCTCATGTGATAATAATGTCTGAGAGCTAAAATAACATAATGGAAGTCGCATGTAATCCTAACTATGTATCATTCACCGCCCCCTAAATGGTGAGACAAGACTTACATATTAAAAATAAAATTTTAAATTGAGTATCTGAGTCAGGAACATAATATTATCAGTTCATGAGTAAGCTAATATCTATCTCTCTATATATATGAAAATATGCAAGTCCAGTAGGCAATTTGACATGATTACGTAAGAAATTTAATGTAAGCTAATCAAATCGACCGTATTTTGTTTCTTACGTGTATGACATATTAACTATATTTGGGATAAGACATACATATGTGACTTATGAGGGATTATCAATCCATATGTAATATCTAAAACTCATAGATTCAAAGAGTTTTCTTTATATGTTGTTTTCTACTCTTAAAATTCATGAGAAACGAACATACACTACTAAAAGAAAAAGCAAAACTCGAACATAAAAGCGATCGACAAAAACTAACTGATATCTATAGATTTTTTTAAAATTATTTTAATAATATTTGTTGGAATTAAGTGTTGGGTGTGAAGTGGGAAATCGAGAGAAATAAATTGGAGGGAAGAGAAAGGTAAAAAGTTTCTTTTCTAATGGTAGCCATTCCGAACAGACACCATCTGAACGAGCTGACGACAGTCATGCACCACCTGTGTCCACGTTCCTGAAGGCACCCCTCTCTTTCAAGGGCAACTTATCTCTCATTGGATTTCCTTATCTTTCTTCTTCAAATTACGAGTTGTCTTCACACCCCTTCACTTCAGATCTTTGTCTATAAATAAAGGCCTTTTGTCTTAATTTTTGAAGTACTTTTTTCAAGATTTTTGCTAGCAAATTTAAAGATCATTATGCATATTTTGGAAAACCAAAATTCGAGTCTAGTGTGTGATTCGTTGCTGTTCTTCGAGTTCGACGAAATTATTAGTGTTTGAGGTACTGCTAGACCATTAACAGGTTAATTCGTTTTATCCTGGGAGGAAGTAATCCAAAAACCTCGAGTAGAGTGAGGGGATTAAATTCCTTAAGGACACATAGTGAATTCTGTGGACTCGGATATTATTCTTTCCTTTGCTTTACATATTTGATCACAGGACGTTAATAAGCTTAAGGAATTTAATTTATTTCTTTTCTGTGTTCATCTATTTTCTGATTTTGGAGACTAAAACCTTTTTGATTTTCTACTCTATTGTTGGAGATTAAAATCTTCGGATTTTCTACTCCCGTTGAGATTAAAATCTTCGAATTTTCTACTCACTGTGATTTCTGGTTTGAAGATTTAAAAACTTCGTCAAGAAAATCTGATTGTTGATAATTCGATTTGAAGATATAGAAACATCACTAATTACTCAGTTTAGTTTTGTCAGAAGTTTTTCGATTTGAAGAAATAAAATCTTCATTGATTGCTAACTTTTGTTATTATTGTTCAACAGATATGACAGGAACAACTGACCCCATGTTTTCCTTTACAAGCAATGGAATCTCCTCCACCCGTGCTGTGCAAGCACCGGCTCCGGCAGAAAAGCTCGGAAAGTTTTCTGGTATTGACTTCAAACGCTGGCAGCAGAAGATGTTCTTCTATCTGACCACATTGTGTCTGCAGAAGTTCATTAAGAAGGATAAACTGGTTCTGCCGGAATCAACTCCCCAAAATGAACAGTTCTTGGTGATTGAGGCCTGAAAACAATCAGATTTTTTATGCAAGAACTATATCCTGAGCGAAGTGGAGGATGATCTGTATAACATATACATCAATATGGAGACTTCTAAAGAAC
>JACEIK010008350.1:32999-47147 GCA_018107945.1 Datura stramonium | reverse complement strand
CAAAACTCTTGAAGGTCTAGCATTGTCTCAGTCTCATTATATCCAAACAATACTTAAAAAATTTAAGTATTTGGATTTCAAAATTGCAAAGACACCAATTGATGTGAATCTTTCTCTTTCAAAGAACAAAGGTGAAAGTAAGTCCCAATTGGACTATGCAATAGTATTGGGAAGTCTGATGTACATCATGAATTGTACACGATCAGATATAGCTTGTGCGATAAGTAAACTTAGTTTATACACAAGTAATCCCTATTAAAGTCATTCGATGGCTATCAAATGAGTTTTGGGGTATTTAAAACATACTCAAAACTTTTCTTTTCATTACAACAAGTATCCAGCGGTTGTTGAAGGATATTGTGATGCAAATTGGATCACCGGATCAACTGAAACAAAATCCGCAAGTGGGTATGTGTTTACCATTGGTACCGTTGGTGGAGGAGCAGTGTCTTGGAAGTCATCCAAACAAACATGTATTGCTCGCTCTACAATGGAGTCTAAATTCATAGCTTTAGACAAGGCTGGTGAAGAAGCTGGATTGCTCCGGAATTTCCTAGAGGACATTCTATTCTGGCCCAAACCGTTGGCACCAGTATGTATACATAGCGATAACCAAGTGGCAATCGGAAGGGCTGGAAGTGTAATATATAACAGAAAGTCTCATCACATACGACGGAGATATAACACCATTAGATAACTACTCTCTGTTGGAATTATCACAATTGACTATGTAAAATCAAGAGATAATGTGTTGGATCCACTTACAAAAGGCCTAACTTGAGAGGCGGTTGAAAGATCGTCAAAGGGAATGGGACTATGACCAAGGACAAGTCATCGTGGCGGTAACTCTACCTAGAAGATTGGAGATCCCAAGATCTAGGTTCAAGGAGATCAAACAAAGTCATTGATAATGGTTCAACATTGTCAAAATAACTTTTGGTCCATTCTTGTGATGAGACAATGTTCAGTAATAAGGATAAAGCATTAAAGGCTTTTTAATGATTTCTATGTTTGACACGGGGTATGTCAAATGGTGTATCTACAAGATAACACATTTAGGAATCACCTAATAAGTGTGAAATGTAATCCGCTTCAAGGAGAATTCTGTAAGGCCAATTCTCTACGCACTTACGAAACCAGGTTGTATTCATGGCTGAAACGAACAAAACAATGAGAACCTAAGACGGTTAAAGGATTAACTGTGTGACTTATGTTTGTCTAGATATACATCAAAGCTCAACGGTTCAAAGATATCAAATCTACCGATTGACCGAGTATATCCGATATATGTTCACTATGGAAAGTTCAAGGGAAAACCCACTTATCCAGAAGCAATTAATTCTTGCTTACAAATCACACAGTTTTTCATGCATATAAATTTTTTATATAACCATTCCCCATTCATATGGGAGATTGTTAGAGTTAAGTGTTGGGTGTGAATTGGGAAATGGAGAGAAATAAATTGGAGGGAAGAGAAAGTTGAAAAGTTTCTTTTTCAATGGTAGCCATTCCGAATAGACACCATCTGAACAGGTGTCTTCACACCCCTTCCCTTCAGATCTTTGGCTATAAATAAAGGTCTTTTGCCTTTATTTTTGAAGTACTTTTTTCAAGACTTTTTCTAGCAAATTTAAAGACCATTCTGCATATTATGAAAAACCAAAATTCGAGTCTAGTGTGTGATTCGTTGCCTTTCTTAGAGTTCAACGAAGTTATTGATGTTTGAGGTACCGCTACCATTAACAGGTTAATCCGTTTTATCCTGGGAGGAAGTAATCCAAAAACCTCGAGTACAGTGAGGGGATTAAATTTCTTAAGGATACACAGTGAATTCTGTAGACTCATTCTTTCCTTTTCTTTACATATTTGATCACATGATGTCAACAATATTAACTAAGCATGATTAAGTTTTTAGCGCAAAAAATCGAGAAAATATAAAATCAACCGAGCTCGGCCATTAAAATATGTTGCAAAATTACTTTTAAAAAAATTGACCAACGTCGGGTGGTCTTATTTAAAAGTTTTTAAAAATAATTTCAAAAACAGACCTAGATCGATCGGTATTTTGTAATTCTTTTTAAAGAAATAGGTAGAATCCACCTGATTTTTGCAAAAAGAAATAATTATTTTAAAAGAAATTCATTGAATTCAGTTGATTTTTTCTCGAAATATGAGCTTGAAGAGTATAAATAAGAAAATTTTAATTTTTAAACCAATGAGCGTCTCACTCCATATTTCTCGCAAAAAATGGGTTTCTCCATTTGATAACTCTTTTAGGATAAAATAGAGAAGAGTCACCACCTAGTGAGTTAAGGTGTGTTAGAGCACCATTCTAAACTAACTATGCAGGCAACTCTATTTATTAGTCTATGTCACCAGATTCTCCTTACCTCAAAAGGAAGGTATTAGGCACCTTTCGAGATCCATAAATGTGAGTTCCTGCCGGATTCATAGATATGTGAAAAAATTAAATGAAAAAAGAAGGGTCAATGATTTAAAACTAAATTAATAGTTAGGTGATTAAGCAAATAAACTTTTATTTAAAAATAAGTAAATAAGCTAAGCAAAATTAAGCTATTCACTAATTAATAAAAATAAGATAACAAGGCAATTAAACATGCAAACTTATTTATTCAAACTAGACATATAACCCCGATTGTTAATTAAAAGAGCTACGTAAGCAAGAAGACAGAAGTTCGAAAGAATAATGAAAAGAAATGAATGTACCATATTACTATTTTAATACAAAATCATAATCAACTTGACATATATATGAGATTGTCATTGTCACGACCCAAGTGGTCATGATTGGCGTCCATACTATCCCCTCCAGTGGACGAACCAACGAATCTCAACTAGTTACCCAAATACGACAACAAGTACGAGTAAATCACATTACAAAAATGAATAACGGAAGCATTAATTAAATGAAATAAAAAATAACATCCAACTATTTAAAACATCCCCAGAATTTGAAAGTCATTGTACGTGAGGACCTCTATCTAACACTGTCTAAAAAGAGTGATTCATAAAATTTAAAAAATCATGTCTGGACAAAAGACATCTTTTGCGGAGGAATCGAAACCGCACATCCTGACCCACTCACCTTCAAATAATCTACTACTGCTCTAGAGATGGGGTCGAGATGAGCTTCTCTAATTGAGGTCTGCACTCAGAAAAGAAGTGCAAGAGTAGTTAGTACAAATCACAGAAATCAGTAGGCATCATCGACCGACCACAAATAAATGACACATATAAGTGAAATAACAATGTGCAATTAGCTCAGAACACAATTTTAGAAAATAATACTCATTCAGGATTCATTCTGTGTAGGCTGCCAGCCGACCTGCTCATTGGATTGGTCCTCGCTGCAACGATCACTTGACCACTGCCACTGTCTCACCGCTGCGGAATATATCCCGTTGCAGCGGTACTGCCTTGACAGTAGCTCGGCTTAGCTGCACATCTATAGTTTTATTAACCCTTTTGAACTTTATACTCATCATGACCATCCAAGCTGCTCATAGCCTTCAATAAACAATCAATATATCATAAACACATGAAATATACAATGAACCACTCATGATAGATTTCACAACTTATAATGAGTTCTTATTTAACTTTACATTTACCGTCAAATCAAATACAATAATTACATGGCCATAGATTTAGTTCATTCAAGTTCTCCCATTCCCAAACTGGTTTTATTACTTTACACTCAGTCAAATAACGTAACAAAAGGTGATATACCAGGCACACACCCTCATCACATCACCATGAACACTCCAACACTGATCATCGATGTACACACATGCCAGAGGGTTTTATTTCTGCTCTTTCAGTCATGACCTGCAGAGAACTCTAGAAATTCATGTACTATACCAGTGTGGTACCCTCTCCCACTCATCTACTCATCTGGATGCATCCCTAGGACATGAGCCACTTAACCATCATTACTCTCCCGAATGTTCTCCTTGGGCACAAGCCACTCATCTCAGGACAATCATGTTATCCACTTTTATTCATGCATCTTGGTGTTTTATCACTCAATCAGTTTATTTGACCCTTGGAAGACCTCATCTTCCTCCCTCAACTAGAAAACACACATAATTCAGGGATCATGTTCAGATAATACAAACGAATAAGAACACCTCTCAGCATCCAATTTCCACATCACATATATAACGATTTCATAACAAAATTATTTGACAAGGGATTACTACAACAATCAAAGTCTGAAGATCAATTCACACAAAATCATTCCACACAATACATGTTATTATCCAAATTCTAAGTCCTTCTAGACCATAACCTACCTTGACTGAAGGATTTAAACAACAATCACTCTGCTAGACCCTTGCCTTTCCCCAACGCTTCGGAATGTTCAAAATCTAGAACAAAAGATTAAAGGATGATTGATGATACTCAAACTCACACCTCCTAATAAAGTATGAAGCGAACTTTGTCAATAAAGAATCCAACTAAGAGGTTAGGGTCGAACCTACAAAGAATATGGAAGATCTAGACTAATGTCGGTAAGTGAACTTGTTGGTAAGTTATCTCCAAATTGGTGGGCTTTGAAGAAAGCAATAGTAAAACAAGATTATAACTGTGAATTAAATCAATATTTGCAAATAACTAGGGTATGTGTTCATGGGTTCATAACTATTTCGAGTATACACATGTGATTAATCCCAATACTTACTTGTAGAACTGATAACTAGGGTTCATCCAAATGACTAGTTCGTCCTTATTGGGTGACTATACTCAATCATTGGGTCAAGTCTCATGAGCGATTTTTTCACGCCCCGAGTTTACACCTTAGACGAAATATGGTACTTGAAGTCACAAGTGACCCCAACTCAACCCCTGGTCTATCATACACTGGCATTCTGAGTAATATAAAAGTACATACAGTGGAAGTTTAAAGCAAATATGTAATTACATGAAACAAATAAAGTTGATTCATAGTGTTTGAAAATATTAAAACAACACTACAAGTCTAAAATACCAATTTGAGTCTGAAAGTCATTATGACTGATGAGTTGCTAGGACAAGCCCCCAGCCAACTCCAAATATAAATAGAAGAAAATGAAAATATAACTAAAATGAATAAATTTTCGTCCTCAAAGGATGAGGAGTCACCAACTTGTAAAGTTGAGGTCTTCGATAAGTGGTTGGCTAAGAAGCTGAAACTGAGATCCTGCAGCTGTATCGTAAGATGATACAACATAAAAGTATGCATCAATACTTTGAATGTACTGAGTAAGTGAGAGGAACATAACATAATGGAATAACTAAAAGAAAATGCTGAACTGAAAAGACATGCGATGACCAAATAAAACTACTGAACTGAATAATTGAAATAACTGAGGTGGTCTGATAGACCCTATCTGATGGTCAAAGCATGTTCTAAATTTGGAATACTGATCTGAATTGAATTGGACTGAGACTAGACTGAACTGACTAGTGGGATAGTTTATAACCGACATGTAACCACGTGAACTAGATGTGGAGTTCGATGTATACATCCCACTGGTAGGACTCAATATACCTTTCCAGGGTATAAAGACATGAACTGGGTGATCACAAAAGTCTAGGGATAATCAGACCAATAAATACTGAAAGCTACGCTAGCAACACAGTTCTGGATACCTGGGTGCGCTGGCACCCCAATTCGCTCGGTGCTAAGTCCTACTCCCACTGGATAATCCTAGACTGAATACTAAACTGATAGCTCAAAACTAGGGCCAAGACTAGTCAGGAATACTATAATACCCCGAAAGTGCCTAAGATTAAACCTGGGATAAAAAATGAAAGTTGGCTGAAAACTGCGAAAAAGGGTGCAGGACGGACGATGTAGCGACTCGTGGTTGGGAACCACGAGCCATTGTTAGCAGTCATGGTAAGGGGATTCCTGGTGATAGTGGGTAAAATGGATGAAGTAATGACTCATTTCTTAGAACAACGAGTCATTGTTTGTACTCGTGGGTAGTATTAGACCTTGTCAGTTAGGGAAACAACGGGTCATCCAACAATCCGTCATGACTAACAACGACCCATGGTAGCCATGTCATGGTTTGGAGTGCCAGATTTCTAGTGGACTTAACGGATTGATACCACGACTCGTTGGAATCAATCATGAGTCATGGTGAGGCTCGTTGTAGGGGAAGTTCAGAATTCTCAAGGAGCTAGCAACGGTCGATCTCGCGACCCGTTATTTGAAGAAACGATTCATCCTATCGAGTCGTGGCAAGGAATCTAAAAGTGTGAATTGAGGCAGTGGATCCAACGACTTGATACCACGAGTCGTGGTATCATGCAACGACTTGTGGGATCGTTCGTTGGTTCACCTAGTGCAGTTTTTCAAGAAATTTTTATTAAGGGTATTTTCGACCTTTCTATGCTCTAGGGCCCTAAACTACGTCATTTTATGTATTTTTCCGGGCATGATAAGATAGGTTAAGTCCTTCTAATTTTATTCATTCCCATACATGCAAGTTAGGAAGATTTTAGAGAGATCAATCCTATTCTCAAGCTTTTCTTCCTCAATTCTCCCTTGGGCATTCAAGGAACCTTGAAATCTGATCATACCCAGGTATGTAGGGTTACGAATGGGTATTTACGTTCACACCCATGCCCTATATCTATCAATTTATGAAAAATTTACCAAAAATCTCTTGGGATTTTAATTCAAATCTTGTGGAATTTTATTGATTTACCAATGGGTTATTCTAAATTATGATTTATATCATATTTTATGAATTTTGAGCAGGTTTTGAAACTATTTTGAGTATGCACTAGAGTTGGTGACAGATCAGAGGGCTCGAGTGAGCCGATTTGTGCATGGAGTGACAGACTACCTGGATAAGGATTGTAGGATCTCCATGTTGCATCTGGACATAGATTTTCCCTGTATTGTGTTACACGCTCAACAGATGGAGTCTATGCATCAGAGGCAGAGAGAGGCCAAGAGGGCCAGACTAACAATTATAGGACTTCTCAGGACAAATTAGGGGGTGGACAACGTTAGCAGTCTCAACACAGGTCTAATGCTCCAGCACCATCATCGGCCAGTACACCATCTAGATTCTAAGGGGATCAAAGGAGCAGGGCTCCGGATTCGAGGGGATAGGGTAGCATGTAGATAGAGCGCACCTTCCCAGCTTGTGCGAGGTACGACAAGAACCACCTAGAAAGGTGCCTAGTCGGTGTAGATGCTTGCTTTGTGTGTGGCAAACCCGGACACAGACTCAGGGACTACCCTTCAGCTAGATCCAGTGGTGGTGGAGCCCATATGCCAACAACTAGTTCGGTCGCTCCAGCAGCCTGTCCCCCTCAACAGGGTACCTCGACCAGTTCAGCCAGCGGTCAGCACCAAAACAGATTCTATGACCTTGCCTCATGTCAGGAGCAGAAGACTTCACTGGATGTGGTTACTGGTATGTTACGAGTTTTTCATATTGATGTTTATGCTTTTCTAGATCCGGGGGCTACCTTGTCTTTTGTGACTTCGTACATTGCTAGTAGTTTTGGAGTTAGTCCCAAGACTCTGTCAGAACCATTTCAGTTTCTACTCCTGTTGGTGATTCGGTTGTATCTAGGCGGGTGTATAGAGGGTGCCCGATCACTATATTGCATAAAGTCACCTCCGCAGACCTTGTAGAGTTAGCTATGATGGACTTTGATATTATTCTTGGAATGGATTGGTTGTATGTGTGTTATGCTTTTGTTAATTGTAGAACCCGTGCAGTGGAGTTTAATTTTTCGGGTGAATCAATTTTGGAGTGGAAGGGTAGTTCGACTGTGCCTGTAGGTCATTTTATTTCATATCTTAAGGCCAAAAAGATGATCTCCAAGGGTTGCATGTATCATCTAGTTAGGGTTAAGGATGTTGAGTCCGAGACCCCGACTATCCAGTCAGTTCCGGTGGTGCGTGAGTACCCAAAGGTATTCCCAGATGATTTACCAGGTGTTCCTCCGAAGAGGGAAATTGATTTTGGTATTGACCTTCTACCCAGCACGCAACCTATCTTTATCCCTCCTTATAAGATGGCTCCAGCCGAGCTAAAAGAGTTGAAGGAGCAGTTAAAGGACCTGTTAGATAAGGGCTTCATTCGACCGAGCAAGTCTCCATGGGATGCACCGATTTTATTTGTTTGAAAGAAGGATGGTTCGCTTCGGATGTGCATTGACTATCGGCAACTAAACAAAGTCACCGTCAAGAATAGGTATCCACTTCCCAGGGTCGATGACTTATTTGACCAGCTTCAGGGTTCCAAGTGTTTCTCAAAGATATATCTCAGGTCTGGGTATCACCAGCTTAGAGTTCGGGAGTGCGATATCCCGAAGACAGCCTTCAGGAAGCGGTATGGTCATTATAAGTTTGTAGTTATGTCTTTTGTACTATCAAATGCTCCTGCAGCTTTTAGGGACCTGATGAAAGGGTGTTCAAACCATATTTGGATATGTTCGTGATCGTGTTCATTGATGACATCCTTATATACTCTCGGAGCGAGAAGGAGCACGCCACTCATTTGAGAGTAGTGTTTTAGACTCTTAAAGATCGCCAATTATATGCCAAGTTTAGCAAGTGAGAGTTTTGGTTGAGCTCGGTAGCATTTTTGGGCCAAGTGGTATCAAGAGAAGGAAAAAAAGTAGATTCCCGGAAAATCAAGGCGGTGAAAAATTGGCCTAGACCGGTTAATCCTTCGGATATTCAGAGTTTCTTGGGATTAGCTGGCTATTACTGGAGATTTGTTGAAGGCTTTTCATCCATTGCAGCACCTTTGACCAAATTGACCCAAAAGAAGGTGAAATTTCAATGGTCGGAGGCTTGTGAGAAGAGCTTCCAAGAGTTAAAGACTCGACTTACTACAACACCGATGTTGACCCTACCCAAGTGTACCGATGGTTTTGTGGTGTATTCTGATTCTTCGAGAATCGGGTGTGTATTGATGCAACGGGGGAAAGTGATAGCATATGCCTCTAGACAGTTGAAGGTCAATGAGAAGAATTACCTGACCCATGATCTTGAATTGGCCACGATGGTTTTCGCATTGAAGATATGGAGACATTACTTGTATAGGATCCACGTGGATGTGTTTACGGACCAAAGAGCTTACAATATGTGTTCACGCAGAAGGATCTCAATCTACGACAAAGAAGGTGGTTAGAGCTACTCAAGGACTACGATATGAGTGTTCTTTACCATTGGGGTAAAGCTAATGTGGTAGCGGATGCACTTAGTAGGCTCTGTACGGATAGTGTGTCTCATGTGGAGGAAGGAAAGCAAGAGCTGGTGAAAGATGTACATCATCTCACAAGGTTGGGAGTTAGGTGATCGACTCGACCGATGGGGCGTTGTTGTCCAGAACGGATCAGAATCGTCCTTGGTGAAGGATGTCAAAGCTAGAAAATATGAGGACCCAATTTTCATAAAGTTGAAGGAAGCCGTTCGAATTTAGAAGGTGGAGGTCTTCTCCCAAGGGGGAGATGGCGCGCTTCGGTACCAGGGTCGCCTATGTGTCCCAGATGTTGATGACTTGAGGAACTGGATATTGCATGAGGCCCATGGATCCAGGTATTCTATTCATCGGGGTGCCACCAAGATGTATCGCGATTTACGGGAAATCTATTGGTGGAATGGCATGAAGAAGGATATTGCGGAATTCTTAATTAAGTGCCCGAACTGTCAGCAAGTAAAGGTTGAGCATCAAAGGCCGAGAGGAGTACATCAAGATATTAGCATTCCTACTTTGAAGTGGGAGGAAATTAATATGGATTTCATCACAGGCCTACCTCGTACTCGTCGACAGTGTGATTCTATATGAGCGGTGGTAGATAGACTGACTAAAGCTGCTCATTTTATATTGGTCAAAACCACAGACTCATCGGAGGATTATGCCAAGATATATATCCGGGATTTGGTTCGATTGCATGGAGTGCCCTTGTCCATCATTTCAGATCGATGTACTCAATTTACCTCTCAGTTTTGGTGGTCATTCCAAAAAGTACTTGGGACTCAGGTTAAACTCATCACAACATTTCATCCACAAATGGATGCTCAAGTGGAACAAACAATACAGACCCTCTAGGACATGTAGAGAGCATGTGTGGTGGACTTCAAAGGTAGTTGGGATGATCACTTGCCCCTTCTCGAGTTTGCTTACAGTAACAGCTATCACTCCAGTATTCAAATGGCACCGTTCGAGGCTCTCTATGGGTAGAGATGTAGATTTCCCATTGGATGGTTTGAGGTTGGTGAGGCAGCAATAATAGGGCCAGATTCAGTTCATGAGGCAATGGAGAAGGTTCAGTTGATAAGGGACAGGCTGAAAACCGCTCAGATTCGCCAAAAGTCTTACGCCGATGTGAGGAGGAGAGAACTTGAATTCAAGGTGGGTGACTGGGTATTTTTAAAGGTATCTCCCACAAAGGGGGTGATGCGGTTTGGAAGGAAAGAGAAACTCAACCCTCATTATGTTGGCCCCTACCAAATTGTGAGAAGAGTTGGTGAGGTGGCGTATGAGTTGGAATTGCCTTCAGTGTTAACTTCTGTGCATCCTATGTTTCATGTATCGCTTTTGAAGAAATGTTTGGGAGATCCAACTCTAATAGTCCCGGTGAACAGCTTTAGGGTAAAATATAGCCTTAGTTATGAGGAGGTTCCGATGGAAATATTATATTGCCAGGTTCGGAGGATAAGGAAGTAGGAAGTAGATTCAATTAAAGTATTATGGAGAAATCAACATGTTGAAGGAGCTACGTGGGAAGCTAAAGCGGATATGATGGCTAAATACCCATATTAATTCTCTACCGGCTCAATTCCGACTTAAGGTATCAGTTTTGCCCTAAAACTCTATTTAGTTTCCATGTTTAGTTCATGTGTTCAAGGTTATTTTATGTATATTAATGTATATGTGAATCATGAAATCAGTTTAGTTATGTGGTATGAAGCAGAGGTAGTCATTCCATCAGTTTCGGTTTAAATAATCAGTATTTGGGTGTAATGATTGTATGTGCATGCTTTTCTTCTTGTTTCCAACATTCGAGGACGAATGTTCCTAAGGGGGAGATATTGTAATACCCCGAAAGTGCCTAAGATTAAACCCGGGATAAAAAATGGAAGTTGGCTGAAAACTAGGAAAAAGGATGCAGGACGGACGATGTAAGGACTCGTGGTTTGGAACCACGAGTCGTTGTTAGCAGTCGTGGTGAGGGGAGTCCTGGTGATAGTGGGTACAACGGATGAAGTAACAACTCGTTGCTTGGAACAACAACTGGTTGTTTGCACTCGTGGGTAGTACTGAACCTTGTCAGTTGGGGAAACAAGGGTCATCCAACTATCCATCATGACTAACAACAACCCGTGGTATCCTGTCGTGGTTTGGAGTGCCAGATTTCCAGTGGATTTAACGGATTGATACCACGACTTGTTGGAAGCAACCATGAGTCGTGGTGAGGCTCGTTGTAAAGGAAGTTCAGAATTCTCAAGGAGCTAGCAACGGTCGATCTAACGACCTATCATTTGAAGCAGCGATTCGTCCTGTCGAGTCATAGGAAGAAATCTGAAAGCGTGAATTGATGCAGTGGATCCAACGACTCGATACCACGAGTCATGATATCATGCAACGACTCATGGGATCGTCCGTTGGTTCACCCAGTGCAGTTTTTCAGAATTTTCATTAAGGGTATTTTCGACCTTTCTATGCTCTAGGGCCCTAAACTATGTCATTTTATGTATTTTTCTGGGCATGATAAGATAGGTTAAGTCCCTCTAATTACATTCATTCCCATGCATGCAAGTTAGGAAGATTTTAGAGAGATCAAGCCTATTCTCAAGCTTTTCTTCCTCAATTCTCCCTTAGGCATTCAAGGAACCTTGAAATGCGATCTTACCCAGGTATGTAGGGTCACAAATGGGTGTTTCCGTTCACACCCATGCCCAATCTCTATCAATTTATGAAAATTTTTACCAAAAATCTCATGGGGTTTTAATTCAAATCTTGTGGAATTTTGTTGATTTACCAATGGGCTGTTCTAAATTGTGATTTACATCATATTTTATGAATTTTGATCAGGTTTTGCAATTATTTTGATTATAAAATTATTGATTTTGATTTTCTCACGCCCCACCTTGGGAGGCACGACTGGCACCTGGTGCCCTACTAGGATCTGAACTGACTTAACTAGTCCTGTGCACTCCTGGTGCAGGCCTACTCTCCATATCAAGAAAACAACGAGCTATATCTCGGCTGTAAATACAACCTCCGGCCGATAAGTCCTTATAGCCACCTGTAAGGGAAAAACAGCCAACCAGAAATAGGCAATAACGGGGAACCTATGCGAGCCGACAAGACCACCATGATATCTAGTTATGACTGAAAAGTAAATCCGGTGCTAAGCTAAGCTATGGTCGACAAGGCCGCTAACTGACAACTGAAAAAGGCCCCACACGGCCAACACATAAAGTAAAACACATATGGGCCCCACATGACCACCAACAACTAACCACAAGGAAATAAAAACAATCTGTAAGCCTCTAGGAGTAATATGATAGTCTGGACAGGGCCCCGACCTATCCATAAACTGTACAATCAAAAGGAGTAACCTTCTATCTACAAGCTCCGAAGGAAAGGAGTCGACTATGCTCACAATCCTGGCTGGAAGCTAAGAGGGACCTGCTCCTCGTCTATCCGTACCTGAAGGCAAGTAATGCAGCGCCCCAGAAAGGGCATCAGTACAATATGTACCGAATATGTAAGGCAATAATTGTAAATAACTGAAGTACATAAATGAAACTGAGAATAATTGAGGTGGAGGGGTAGAGATCATACCCAAATAGTTGAACTTTTTATCATCTAATTTATCGGTAACTAAAGCAAGTAAGAACCTTACCTAGCCCCCATAAGCGGGAAGGTACACCCAGCACAGAATAACCCACTTGGGGGCCCCCATAGGCCCTAGTGGGTACACTTCAATCTATATACCCCTAATAAGGTCATACTACGTCATCTAATAACTGTAGCCGTCCTACCCGCCCCCTGGGTCTGCAACTGAGCCCGCTCGGCCCCTGAACTATACCTGTGTCTGAGTCTGGTGGACTCCTGCTGTCTGTACCTCGGGTACCGAACTCGACGGGGCATGCCGATACGGCATAAGAGTAGTCCAGCCATGGAATGGACTGTATGAGGACCTTGGACGTTCATCTTTGCCCCTCACAGATGGCATACCGCTCCTCGGAGTGACGTCATCTAGCCCCTCGCGGGTGTCGACACAGCTAGTAACCCTGGGGTTGGTCATGAAAGGATATACAAGACATAGTCAATCCCAAACTAAACATGAAATACTGGTCTCAACTAATAACAATAGCTAATCGTAAAAATTATGCTCATGGTATTCTTACTGGGATTCAAACTGAGTTATGATACTGAAGAAACTAACTTGCCGAAGGGATTTACCTTAACATACCTGGATTGAGGATTGCTGCTTAATCGGTGAGTATCAGGTTCGTATTCAATAGCTTTTATCAATTGAAACCATATGACTGAGAGAATAAGACTAATTTCAGTACTAAAATCGGCGGAAACGATAACTTTATGTCACGCCCGCCTTGGGGGGTATGACTAGCACCTAGTGCCCTACTAGGACCTGAACTGCTAGCCCCCTGAGCCTAAGCACATCTGGTGCCTGGCTAGCTCTAACTCAGATTCATGGAATAAACGGGCTATATAACGACTGTAAATACAGCCTCCGGCCGACTGGGTCTATAGCCACCTGTCCTGTAATATCAGCTAACCAGAATCACACTTATATAGGGAAACCTATGCGGGACGACAAGGCCACCATGCTGTCTAGTTATCTCTAACTCAATATGATAAATACTGAACATCTACGTGACCGGCAAGGTCACCACTACTAACTGAATATGGCCCCACACGGACAACACAATCAACAGCACTAAACAACAAAACGAACGCACGGCCCCACACGACCGGCACAACTAACCACAGGGAGATATATATAAACAATCTGAAAGCCTCTATGAATACTGATAAAATGGTCGGGACAGGGCCCCAACCTACCCATACTATACAACAAAAGAAAGGAAATAGACCTCTAGCTGTCTAGCTCCGGATGACAGGA
>JACEIK010008349.1:9683-42101 GCA_018107945.1 Datura stramonium | reverse complement strand
CTGAACGTCATTATTGTTATAGAGAAGTAAAATATAATATGAAAAAGTAGTTCTAAAGAAAAATTAAACTGTTATTATAATATTTTATTATAACGAATAGCTGTTATAATAAAATTTAAATATATTACATCATACGAAATATATAATTTATATATACCGACGATATAAAGAGATTTAATTAACAGTGGCAGTAGATAACTAAGTAAACTTTGACCTAATACAAGAGTATCTTGTCACTTCGTTTTATTAGTTTCTTATATTAAAAATAAGTGTTATCTTTTGTTTGTCCACTTTCACAAATTTAAAGAGATTAATTGTCTTCTTTTAATATTAAGTATCCAGACTTCTCAAACTTTAATAATCACTAGTCCACTAATAAGAATAATGTAGTAAAATAAACTTAATAAATAATTTATATGGGATAATTGCGGAAATAGCCCATAACTGATAACACTACATTGCACTTAGAAACCTCAGCTTTTTAAGTTTTCAGTCGTGTAGCCTATTAGTTTTTTATATCAATGGTTAAAAAATTTGATATACAATATTTACTTTCGGTGTTCAACATGTATATAAAATTTTATTTTTTTATTTATAATTGATANTACATTTAGTATATAAATATTATACAAAATTATGAAAAGTGTTTATATACTCATTTCGTTTTCTTTTTTGAATTAAAGCGCCAGATCTATATAAAACACCTCAAAAATTATGTCAAATAACCCTAAATTTCAGATTTAGGCTCTTCAATATGTACCCAATCTTTTGCAATAATACCACTTGAAGCAGAGATTATTTGTGAAAATTCGATTTTCAAATATTGAAGTTTCGAGTTTCAACAATAGTCGCCTGTGAAGTTTCTGCTTCCTATTTATATTATCAGCCTTAAATCAATTTTCAGCTTCAAACATCATTCTCCAATAGATTTTATTCAACAAAATTGTTCTCAAACAGTTGCAAACTAATTTTGCATGAACCATATCTCCAGATTGAAGCTTTTTAGATTATTATCAACTAATTTCAACAACACCCATTCAGATTTGAGCATAATTCATCCAAAAAATTTCACGTTATATCGTGAAGCCTAAATATAGTAGTCATGACCGCATAAATTGAAAGTGTTGCATTAATATATGTTGAAAGAATAAGTTTTAGAGGATTATTACGCTAAGCGATGAAAAATAAATTTCAATCCATATAAAAATTAAGTCAAATTATATAAGAAGTTAAAATATACGCCTAATATAATAGCATTATTGCCTGAAACCATACATCCATTTGGCTGTATGCATGTGCTTCTAGGGTCTATAAGTTAGAATTTATCGACTTATTTTTTAATTTAAAATATTTAAAATAAGTCAATTCAAACTTTTATTTTATTTTTTGCTTGGCGTTATTGGATAAGACGAGAGAAAACTAGAGGTGCTCTTTCTTCACTGAATTGGCGCCACTTGCAAAATCCAAATCCAACTACATTTTCCAGTAAAACAACAATTGAGTTAACTTTCCAACATTTTTCTCCTGTTCCGTTCATGGATTGCGTCGTGTTTAAGCACCCATCAGCTCCAAAAATCATCATCAGCTCAAGATCTTCATCATGTGTTCATCAATCTTTTGGGAATTCTCAGATTGTTGGAATTGGGCACTACAGAAAAAGACCATCATCCCCCAATTTGAATACTTCCACATGCTGGGTTACTGGGGTTTCTGGAGATCCATTTGAGAGCAATCAGAATGGATCTGCCCCATTTGAAACATTGAGTGCTGAAATAACCCCTGAAACTATTGATTTCTTCGTGAGTGAAACAGACGGTGACCCTGATTGTCCCACCAAAGGCTATTCTTCAATTGGAGAGGCACTTGCTGCATTGCGTCAAGGAAAGGTTTGTGCTTTTTTCCCAATTTTGGACTTCAATTTCCTCATTTCTTCTAATACTCCCTTTGTCCCTGTTTTATGTGGTACCCCTTTCGATTTCGAAAGTCAAATGAGTTTTTCTTTTGGATGGCGTTTTGTTTATATATCCTTTAAATATTTTGAATTGTTGATTATTATTCTTACTCTGTTTCATTTTAATTGATAGCATAAGAAAAAATTAAAAGGGATGATAATTTGGCTAATTTGATCCTATTAATTTTTTGAAAAATACACTAATAATTCTTTTCACATTTTAAAATAATTTTAAGTACTAAGGGTAGAATTGAAAAAACATGCTTAATTATTTCTTGAATTTTAAAACTAGCAAATATTTTGAAACAACTATTTTTAATATACCTAGCAATTAAAATGAAACGGAAGGAGTATGACTTAGTAGGCATTTGGCAATAGATTCCCAAAGAAAGTTCACTTTATATGGAATTCTTGAACTTGGAGTTGAAAATTGAGTTGTGTTAGCTAATACTTTTTTGTGAAGACTATCTGAAATAATGTAATACAAGTTTAAGTTAGATTTGATATTTTCATGGTCAAATACTAATTTTCAAATAAAGTAAAAAGTTGTTCCATGAAAAAAGGTGAATAATTTTTATGGCCAAATCGGTCCTAATAGTACTTTTTACCTAGTTTCCAATAATATGAATTTTATTTCAGAAAATTCAAAACTCCATATCCAAATTCACAATCAAAATTAAGAAGTTTTGACTCGTCATTGGAACAGAGGGAGTATAAATTGAATGGAGTAGTTGTTCTTAGAAATCTCATAAAGAAAGAAAGAAGCCTATAAAAAAACGAAGGCTTTAGGTATGATGAACAAGTCTGATGAGCCAGCTCAAAAATACTCTTTAACATTGCTGAGGGAGTGCTATTGATTTTTTGTTCACGATTTTGTATATGTTGTAAAAGTAAGCATGTTTGGATTTACAGGCAAGAAACTGACATATAAGTCCGTGTCTTTCAAGACTACGCAATTTCTTGTGACCAACTGATATGATTTGTGAGGGATCGTCAAGACATCTAGATTGCATATATCATTGAGACATTCTGATTTGTCAGGACTTGTGTCGTTCCTCTTCTTTATTTGTCGCTTTGAAATTATGACCATCCGACACTCATTTTTGAGTACTCAAACATGACACTGAGGTTGAATATAACATGAAGTTGTATCGGTTTTTCATGATTTGCATTTCTTTTCTAAAATATATTTTTTTTTTCTCTTCTTTTGATAGTATTTCACTCATGCTACCATAAAAAATATTCTTTTAAAGAGAAAAAACTCAAATATGTCATCTTATTTTTAGAAAAGGCTCGTCCATGCCATCCAGAGGCGATTTTAGAATTCATACACCATGGGTGCACTACTAAAAAATAAAAAAAAAATGTATTAAGTGGGATTTGATCCCAAATACTCAAGTTAAATAACTTAACTTTCAACCAAATACATCATCTAGCCTTCTTGTAGCATGAGCGCCAGCATATAATATTATATCAATTTAAAAAATATATATACATAAAAAATCAAATTTTACGGAGAGACCACGGGTTCACGTGCCCCATTATTTATACATAAAATCGCTCCTGATGCCCATCTGTTAATAGTTGGGCTCATTTATGCCACTTTCATGACACAGTACCTGTCTATGCCATTATTTTTTAACGGCTCAAAGAGCCAGTTTTACAATACCACTTTTTACACGTGAGATCAGTTAAATGGGTCACGTTTCTAATTTTAAAACCACCAATTAAAATACCCAACCAAATTAAAATAACCGTCCTATTATTATACCCGACCAACCAGCTTTTAATCCCAACCCCAACATCCTCCTCCTTCACATCTCCTCTTTGTCCATTCTATGGCACATTCACTCATGATATATGTAATTTTTGAATTTTTTAAATAAATCTATTTCCCTCATGGTACCTTGAGAAAATAATCTTTTCAAATAATTCTATTTCATTCATGGTACTTATGAAAGTAATTATTTAATAATTCTATTTAAGTTTTGATACCTGAAAATACAGTTTTCCTCCTCTCTGTGTGTAATTTTCAAATCATAACGATCCAGTATGATTTATGAGTAATCAAACAGAACAACTAGGTTGAATATAACATGATTTCATACCAGTTTGGCACTTGCATGCCACATACTTCTTTGTTTATAAATCATGATGATCTGGTATGGTTTGTGAGTAACCTAATAGGCCAATTGGTTGAATATGCTGGCCTTTTATGAATTGCATGCTACAGTTCTAACTAGGGACAATATTTAATTAGCAGCTCAAATGTATCCCTTTTTGCCCAAATCGCCCGTCCCAAAAAAGGACTCACACCATTAAGAGTATCCATATGGCTTATACAACACTTACTTTTATTTTTAGATACCAATAGGGGACTTGTTGGCACACCCAACATATGATATCATTTGTTTTCAAAGTGACTGATTTGAAGTATATCTATAATTTTCCGATTTGGCCTCTATAAATAATGCCCTCGTATTTAAGATGTCAAGAGCTTCTTTTTATCACACTTTCAATGCCCTCGTATATGTTGAAGATATGTGTTCTCGCTGACAGCTTAAGCTTTAATGAGAGCACTCAGTTATGACTCTTATTAATTTCAGTTCAATATTGCAAGCTATATAGTAGTAGATTTTCATTTGGTAGAACTTATGATTGTGAAAATGTGTCAGTTTGTCATTGTTGTAGATGATGAAAGTGGGGAAGTGGAAGGAAACCTTGTCATGGCAGCATCCTTTGCTAGTGCAGAGGCAATTGCATTTATGGTGAGACATGGTTCAGGCATTATTTCTGTGGGCATGAAAGAAGAGGATCTTGAGAGGCTCAACCTTCCTTTGATGTCACCTGAAAAAGAAGATGACTCTTCTGCTCCATCCTTCACAATCACAGTGGTAATATGACTCTTCTCTTCCTTCCATAGGCAAAACTGTTGTAATGTACTTATTGTTATGTTTTATGCTTGAAAAATGTGCTATATTTCTACTAATTGATTGGGAATTGATATCATATTAACAGAAATACAGTAGTTTTACCAATTGTAGCTCTCCTTAACTTCTATTTATATTGCATTTATGCAGTAGAGAGTAGATTTGTATGGTGTATGTAACGATTTTATAAACTATGTTGTGTATTGGTGATTATTACATCAAAATTTCTGAGGCTGGAGTTGAAATTCCCATCCCCTGGATTATTTTAATAGTCAGCTGGCTGATAAATCCCTTTGATATCCAGGTTTAATGTAGATATTAATATATCATTTTTGCTCACTGAAGTACCTTGTTTAATTATGCAAAGGATGCAAAGATGGGCACATCTACTGGAGTATCGGCTTCGGATAGGGCTAAAACTGTCCTTGCATTGTCATCTCCTACTTCTACTCCTGAAGATTTCATAAGGCCAGGCCATGTTTTCCCTCTCAAGTATCGGAATGGTGGGGTTTTAAGAAGATTTGGTCATACTGAGGCTTCGGTTGATTTAGTAATGTCAGCTGGCTTGCAACCAGTTTCTGTTCTTTCAGCTATAGTTGATCAAACTGATGGTTCTATAGCCTCTATGCTCATTCTAAAAAATTTGGCCTTGGAGCACAAGATTCCTATTGTATCAATAACTGATTTAGTAAGGTGAATCATTAACATATGTTCATTCCATGTCAGCAACTCCTTTCCCTATTCCCTTATTTCTGCATACTGAGTGTTGAAATTAGACTGCAATTTCAGGTTCCATATTTTCCTATTGCAGCCTTCAATTTGTACTCATTCAATTAAAGCATGAGAAAGCAACTACGGCCAGCTTTCTTATTTGTATGTCATGTTTTACTGCTTGCAGATATAGGAGAAAGAGGGAAAAGCTTGTCGAAAGAACTGCAGTATCACGTTTACCAACTAAATGGGGATTATTCCAGGCTTACTGCTACCGTTCAAAGCTTGATGGTACAGAGCATATAGCTGTTGTAAAGGTCAAAAGTTTCTCCTTAAATAGTGTAAACTATTAGTGATTAGTGATTTTATCTTTCAAATAAGTTTGCACAATTCATCTGGAATTCCTCTAAACATCAAAGCCTTCAACAGGGTGATATTGGGAATGGTCAAGATGTGTTGGTAAGGGTACACTCGGAGTGTTTGACAGGGGATATTTTTGGATCAAGACGATGTGATTGTGGTAATCAGCTGGATTTGGCAATGCAGTTGATTGAGGAAGCTGGTAGGGGTTTGGTTATCTATCTCAGAGGCCACGAAGGACGAGGCATTGGCCTAGGTCACAAGCTTCAGGCCTATAATTTGCAAGATCAGGGCCATGATACTGTTGAAGCCAATCTAGAGCTCGGCTTTGCTGCAGATGCTCGTGAATATGGTATTGGCGCGCAGGTTAGTGAGATAGTTTCTCATATCTATCCCAACTTCCCAACCTCCTATTAATGTCAAATCCACATGTATGACAGATGATCATATGCTTATTTCTACCACTAGAGTAACTATAACTAATGGAAGAATATGATCTTATTGATTGCAACAGATGTTAAGGGATATAGGAGTTCGTACCATGCGCCTAATGACTAACAATCCAGCGAAATTTACGGGTTTAAAGGGCTATGGTTTAGCAGTCGTTGGACGGGTACCAGTTTTGACGCCCTTCACAGAGGAAAACAGGAAGTATTTGGAAACCAAACGAACAAAGATGGGTCACATATATGGATCTGATGTACAGGGACCCATTAAGGCGTCCATCAAACAGAATTTAGAGAAACAAGATCCATCCCAGGAAAGAAAATAAAGTTGAGTAAGCACAGATTATTTTCAAGGAGGGAGAGACTTTCATCTGTTTCATACTTAATTCACTTTTTTTTTTTTGTAGAACTAATTCTTTGAGATATATTCCAATTACAGAAAAGAAAACAAACTAAAGCACCCATTATACATAAATACCTTCTAGATGCTAGATTGTTCTTCTGTGCTTTCTTTAGTTTCCCTTCCAGATAATTATGTACATCCAAAATCCAAAAGTTCAATGATTCTCTTTTGGACTTACTTTCTGTATCTCATTCATCTTTTAACATGGAGAGCCTTCAGTATAAGGATATGTTAATCTTTGATGGATTTTGCAAGTTCCAAGTCCCACTATGTTCAACCAACTGAAACAAACAGTACAAGTAAGGGGAAATATGAGTTTCAACCAATAAGCTAAAACAAAAACGTATATCTCGATGGAGCTACAAACTTTAGATGACCACAGTTTAAATTAGCTTGGTATAAATTATGTTTCTGATTTGATTGGCCTAGTTTACTCAGTCAACTGTGGCGTCTAATTTCCATTATTATTCTGATTGTTTCTTTTTCCTTATTGGTGTTCCTGTTGCCAGAATTCTCTCTGCTTAAAAGGATAAAAGAATAAGAAACTAAATGTGTTCTTCACATACTTTCACTTCTGTGCTCTGAAGTTATTAAAATCTGCTTCCGTTGGCTGAAGCAAACTTATCATCACCGACTATAACTTTCATGGACAACGAGAAAGAAATGTGAAGAATGAACTTTTACTTTGGAATGATGCAATTTGCTAAGTTAATATCTATGTTCTTATAAGAATTCTTTGTTACTATGGAATGATCATTCAAACTATTCAATAAAAGGGGATAAGTTACTCTCTTGTCCAAACCATTGAATCAGACAAAAATTTCAAGGAGATATCATCCTCACAAGGAAGAAAACATGTCATGCATCACATAAACTCTTCAATCTTATTTGGCAGTATAACGCGTTTAAGTGTCAAAATGCTTTTGTGTTGCCACAGTTTGTGACTTGGCAACAGATTCTGATTATCCTCGTCTCTTATCAACTTCCTCTCGTGCACGCGGGCTTGTCTTTGCGAATCCAATAGTATGGTATCCATCCCAAATCCTCCTTGTTTATGAAGCCCTCTACCAAAAGAGAGCTTACTCTGAAGCTCTTTGTATATACAGTGTAATGATTGAGAGATACACCAAGTAATTGTTAGACACAGTTGGAAACGGAAAAACCACTAGTCAGCACTTCCTTGTACAACTCTAGAAGAATGATTCTGTAATATCTGTGACCGGATATCCTCGTTGTGCACTGATCGTTCATGATTGAAATCTTCCCTTCTCAGAGTTTCCAGTAATGAGTTCATAGTAATGGAATGTTCTTGCTGCATTTTGACACTAAATACATTCGATCTGCATAGTGGGCAGCTAGAATGAATCTGAAACCAAGTGTCAATGCAGGCAACATGGAAGACATGAGAGCAACAAGGCAAGTGTTTCAGCCATTCACTATCTTGAAATTCACCCAAGCAAACTGCACAATCTGAGTTATGTAGTCTGGCAGTTTGTTCGTCGTTCTTCTTGAACTGGGTGATTGGCAGTGAATGCATAACATAAGAGTCTAGTCCACGGCTTTGGAGCTGTGAATCAGGATCTTCAACAATTTGCTGGTTTAGTTGGTGCCTTTGAGTTGGGTTTCTGTAGAAATGCACAGATAGAAATCCACAACAGTGTGTCTGTATAATCTTGAAGTAACTGAACAGAAGAAAGATCAAACAAACAACCCCTACTGAAACAATGAGTAATGGATCCCAACGCGAAGGTCCAACGCCTGGAGAGGTGTCTGGATTATACATACTATTCTGAATTTCAACAGGAAAGAATTCTTAGAATTGAATTGATAGGGGTTTTAAGACAAGTTGCTACAAGAACAAATTGAGGGATAGCAGCTTAGTTTAGAAACTTTGTAATTGGAGAGAATTCTAAATTTAGAAAAACTTTTTGAGGACATGGCTGACGGTCATATCAAAGTAAGAGCAATACAGACAAACAAGATTAGTGATCAATCCAAGAAGTTAACACTAGTTCATTTAAGAAGAGGTTACAAAATTTCTACCTTTTCAGACGATGAAAAAAGAGAATTCTTGCTTCAGTTCTCCATCTTAACGGCAGAAAAATCAAATCTTATTGTCTTTTTGGTATCTTTAATCTCTTCATGATACCAAAGATTCTAGATATTAATACATTTTTTTTATGTTTGTCATTTTCTATGCAACAACCAAGATGCTTTCTTCTTGCAGGCAGAGTATAGTTTAAAAATGATAATTCAGTCTACATTAGACAGAGTCCAAATGAAGGAGGGTTAGGGGAATGAGGGTTTTGTTCTTTTTCTTGTTGCAAAATAACAAAAGCAATTCTTTTTTCTGACACATATCAAAAGTTCTCCTTGACATTAAAACCTTTTCAGTTACACATTTATGGACAAAAATAAAACTCTATTGCCTACAAATAATTTAACCTCTGATCAAGAACCATAATCCAAAATTCATATTATTATTACTGTTTATTGAATAATGAAAAGAAAACTGTAAGGGAAAAGCCGAAGGAGATATGAAATTCATCAAAGCTAAAAGAAGCTAATGCTGTCAAACTCAAATCAATATGTCCCATTTACAACACCCGGCAAAATGCTTTGTACAAAAATTTGAAATATAGGCATCCATCTTTCAACTTGTCTTAATGCAACCTTTGTCTCTTTCCCAGGAAGACAAAACTGTTCATATTTGGACCAGCAGATGACAACCTCTGATCTTCCAAACAGGAAGCAGAGGCAGAATTAGCAAAATTTAACATAGATGTAGACACCATTTGTGAAGATCCACATGACATGTCAAAGTAAGGTTGAGAATGAAGTGATCTTGAAGCAGGGTAGATCAAATTTGCACCAAGATTCTTATTTGAGGTATCAGATTCACACCATTTAATGGAAACTGGTGGAATATTAGACGGCTTAAGCTGAGGCGGATTGCGCCATTGAGGAAGTTGTCCTGAAACTAGAAGTGTCTGCAGAAGTGGCCCTGCTTCAAGAACAGCCTGCAAGAGTTTCCCTTGTTGGGGCAAAGGTTTCCCCTTTACAAAACTGTCAATAACCAATGAGGCCTTATCGACTTTTGGGGCCACTCGAGGGGGACGACAGTTGTCATGAGCCAAAGGCAGTTGGTTAACATAAGCTACTGGATTTGAATCAGCCATGTTCATGTTGGAAAACTCAGGAGATGAAACTGCATCGAAAAACGACTCAACCGACTGATAGTTATATGTTTCAGAGAGGCTGTTTGATTCAGTTATGCTTGAATTTGCTTTTGTGGCCTTAACAAGAGGATTATCAAGGTTGTTGAGTAGCTTCTGAAGTTGACCTCTTGCTTCATCTCTTTCTTGACAAACCATCTTCAAGAGTTGGATTAATTGCTTCACATACTCTTGGTTCTTCATCATTTCTTCACTCATTTGCACTTTCAACTTTTCAAGTTCAAGACTGGTGTAAAGAAACTTCTGTCTCATTTCATCCATGGTCTGCAAGAATGATCAAAATCAAGTTAAGGGAAAAGTCTTCAACAATTGAAAAAAAGTCCTTTAGGTTTATGCTAGTTAAAGAAAGATCAGCAATTCAAAGATCTTTCACTGAAATTATCTGGTTATTATCATTTCATGTGACAACGACATCTTAGACAGGGCCTAATCCCATGTGGAAGGTGATGAAATCATCTGAGTCAAATCCAAAAGTTTTAAAAACTTAAAACAAAAGAATTAAGTAGAAGGCATATGATTCACCATTGGATACCTATTATATTAAAGAAAAAAGTTTGATGCATTGGGCCCTGCAATGATTAATTCTTTAAATTTGCTAATAGATTCTTGGCACAACAGAGACATGTTTGGAATTAGGACAAAAAGGGATTGCACCACTTTTACCAAACAAAAACTACAGTAAGCCTAAAAACACAAAACCATTGACTGAGGAAAAAAGAAAGCTCAACACAATTTACTGTTGCTATAAGGTTCAAACACACACACACACACAAAGTAGTAAGAAAAGAAGGCTTTATTTGAGAAGTGAAAGTGGTAAACAGAGTAATGAAATGAGAAATTGGGGAAAGCAAGAAAAAGAAGAAGAAGTATTTCACCTCTTGGTAACACCATAAAGAATCCATTTCTTCCATTTTCCTCTCTTCAATCACAGTTACTTGAAATATGAAATATGGGAAATAGAGAAATGAAATCTTGAGAAGAATTTTTTGAGGGGAAGGAAGGGAGGAGTTTTTAGGAGAGGTGGTGTTGTAAGATTTATATAGAAGGAAGGAACCCAAAAAAGGACAAAAGAAGCTCTAGTACAGAGCAGCAACCAATCTTCATTATGGTAACAAAAGTTTATTATGGAATCTTAATGACTTTCCATTAAAATTTAAACTACTAATTTAAAGACAAAGATCATTCCATATATTAATATAGATATGAATTAATATTGCATGGTGTTACGAAAAAAATAATTTTAAGGAAAACTATGCTATTTATTAAGTTTTTCTACGTCTGAGACACTAAAAAAATTAAATTATGAACAAAGAAAGGTATGAAAAACGTATTGGCTACGCGGCTTGTGAGGCTAATTTTTCTTTGAAGAATTATGTCGTTCATTTTTACTTGTCACATTTCATTTCTGGGGAATTATGCGCATGAATTTTGATCCATATTTTAAGAAATATTTTTTTCATTATATTGACATATAAAAAGAATTACAACTTATAATATTTTTATATAATTATAAAATATTTAAATTTTAAATTAATCTAATTAAATATAATTTCGAATATTAATAAATGAAACCTCATAAAAACGAAACTCTACAAGCAAAAATAAACGGGGAGAGAAATTTTAGTAAAATGAACTTCTCTATACCTTGTGATAATATTTTCCGGCAATACGATTTTTACACCACAACAATACTCTCCATATATCCAAATTATTATCTTTCTTAAGAGAAACTGGATAATGTATAAATTTACAAATGATTGGGTTATTTCTTTCTTTTTTAAAATATATATAATAATAAATTTGACCTAAAATAAGCAACATTATTCAAGAAAGCTAAATTATAAAATGTATCAATTAAGGGGCATTCCGAGAATTGAACTCGGGACCTCTCGCACCCTAAGCGAGAATCATACACTAGACCAAATGCCCGATTGTTTCTCTATATTTATTTGTTAAAATTTTTTTAATTTTTTTAATTTTTTTAATTTTTTTAATTTTTTTAATTTTTTTATTTATTTTGGTTTTTTTTGTTTTTTAATTTTATGATTTTTTAATAAAAAATTAATTTTTATATAAAAATTAATTAAAATGAAACTATTTTTTTATTTGAAAAGAAAAATTCATGGGGATTTGGTTCATGTGTGAAGCGCTTTCCAATAGTCATCGAATTGTTGTTGACTTTTATACGGCACACGGTTTTAAGCAATGAGCACTACTGGTAAAAATAAAACAATTATAGGTAGTAATATTAAAAAAGGTGTGTTCGGTAGGAAGAAAAATATGTTTTATACAATATAAAATATTTTTATTATAAATTAAATATAAATATATATATAAAAGATAAAATTATGAAATGAATGGGAGTGAGGTAGGATGAAGGGTGTTGTGGGTGAGAGAGAATGGGAGGGGGCAGGGTTTTGGTGGTGGGTTGGGTGGTTACGAAGGTGGGGAGCAGAGATAATGCGACTTATTTTTATATTTTCGTTAGAAAAATTATTTTTATAAAAAAATTTTTAAAATTTTTATCAACTGAACACCAAAAAATAGAAAATTATTTTCGAAAATATTTTTCCGTACAGAATATATCGTAATTCTTACTTTGAGAATGAATTTATTTATTTTGGTTAATTTTGAGGAAATAAAATTTTTTGGCCACTTATAAATTGAATTAAAAAATAACAAAATAAAATCAAATAATTAAAAATATTTTTTATGTTTTTAATATTTTTAATTTTTCAATTTTTCAAGCTTAAATTATAAAAAAAATAAATACTTTAAAAGATTATAACTGACCAATAAAATCAATTCACTCGTTATTTTTGACCTAGATAAAAAGAGGGAGCTTTCTACTGGAAATTGTAATTAAAAAAAATGAATAACAAAAATATGTAAAAACAGAGAAAGAAAATAATAATGATAATAATAATAATAATAATAATAATCTTCTTTCTTCCCTTCTCAAAAACATGTTGTAAAATCAGTATATAATCACGAAAATGATAGAAATTTTTTGAAATTTTAAGGTGTATTAATAATATTATCCTTAAGAATATTCATCGGTAAAGATGTTGTTTACTCTTAAATCGACATAATTAGAATTTATAGATATGGATCAAGAACAAGTAAATTGAGATGATCAAATTAAGGAAGATTGTTATAATTAGGTTGCCTTAATAATGTATATACAATAATATGAACAAATAACGAGCAAAGAATATGATGACAATAAGAAAATAGGTAAGAGGATTAAGCCTGAATCGATGTGGCTGGTTGGCACTGTCACCGGAAAAGTTTGGAACGCTTATATCTTTATGAAACTTGAGATTACAAAGTTTAAGGATAGTGCTAGTAAATAAATAAATTGAGATGACCTACAATAAGAAAATGAGTACTATTTATCGCTAAATTCTAGAGAGAGCACAATTCGTGAATCTCACCCTCCCACTAAGTCATTAAGGTCGTCAGTTCAGTTGCGAAATAGCGGGGGAAGATTACCAAATCTTTTGAGAGCAGTTAAGGATACGACCCTTATTCAAACCATTAATCACATGCCTAGTGTTTGATCCCATACTTCCAAAGCTAAACGGATTTGCTGGAATATCTCAAATTTGGATCTTCTACGAACACAATTTGTTCTTCTAATCATGTTTTAAAAAGATATTTGATGTTTACTTCTATAGAGTCACAATCGATCTATCATATTTTCCATATGACGTTTCCTGATTCATTCATATATGCTGTCCAATCTTTTTACCTTATATAAATATCTTCTCCACTTTTAGATAATTGTAAAATTAGAAACGAAAATTAGAAAAAAAATTCAAGATATGTATATAGGAGAGCAAATTAAAGGAAGACCCATTACAATGAAAACAAAACGACAAAAATCCAAAGTTTTGATTATGTATTTGTAACATTATAATTATATTTTAATTAAAACAAATAAAGGCTAATTAAGGATAAAATTAAACCTAGTTCTGACAAAGACAATGAACATGAAAGCAGGAAAAAAGAATTCTCTTTATCCCCGACAAGCAGTTTCCCTACTCATTACATTTTCCAAAACATCACGTTACACTCGTATTAATTTATATTCCAGATTGGAATATAGTCGCCAATCTAACACTCAATTATTAACTAATCTCAATTCTACGCCGTTAGATTTCTCTAATATTGTCTTATTATCCTCTAATCCGATCTTTAAGCTCTGGTGCATGGTTGTGTATGAGACGTGGCACTATGATCAGCTAGCTGTTGTTACGTATATCGTTTCATAATCATTATATATTATATTATTTTGATGAAAATAACATTTTAGATAAATTATTATCATTTCTACTGTTGGTACATAATGTCATACAAATATATAAACAATTTGAAAAATAAACCTTAAGAAAGTACGGTAAAGTATAAACGTTATAAAAAGATATAGAAAAGAATAAAATATGACTATATTAGATAATAATCAAAGATAAAAATAGAAAAGAAAAGTTAAGATAATGATGCGATCACACTAAATCGGTTGTTATATAAAATAAAATTTTATTACTACATAATAATAAATTTAATAATATGATACAATAAAATTTAAATTACAATTAAAATAAATATTATATTGTAAACTAACAACACAACACAATAATTAACAACCATCCAAAGAAGTTTAGAAATTTTCTATGTTTGTTTTGCTCGTGGTTTTCACACTATTAATTAGGCTAAGAAGAAGACAAATTAAAGGTGTTTTATATTATTTTAATAAAATGTTATTTATTTATTATTGTTGTTAACAAATGTTTATTAAGGACAAGTGTTTGGTTTTTAAATTTGTATTAATTTCATCTCTGTGCAATGTATCTAGCAGCTCTATATGCCTGGAATTAAAAATCACGTACACACGCATCATATATTTATTTATTTATTTATTTATTCCTAATATATTTTAGTAGCTCACTTTCCTAGGTTTCCTGAAAAGTCGACTCTTTAATACTTGGACAATTTTAAATCATTTTACAATATTATATTAGGAGTGGTTTTCGAAATTATCTGATAATTTAAAATTAATATAATTATTAAGGTGTGTATATTATATTATTTTTTTTATTTATAAACTTTGTATAATTCTATTTATGATGTAAAAATATTTTTTTAAAAATAATCGCTACAGTGATAAAAGATTTTCCTTTCCTTCTTTAAAATTTTTCTTTTTTTGCTCTTATTGAAGGTAATTACTTCTTCTTCTTTTTTCCTTTTTGATATACTTTTTCTTATAGTTGCGAATTTTTTTCCCCTTCTTAAAGGTAATTACTTCTTGTTTGTTTCCTTGCTGATAGTTTTTTTTTCTAAAAAAATTAAAAAAATTAAAAAAATTAAAAAAATTAAAAAAATTTTTTTAATAATTATAAAATTTTATAAGTAGTGTTCATTTTTTTAAATTTTTGATTTATAAATCTTTCTACTTCTTATGAAGAATTTATAATTGCACAATTTAATTTATCAACACTTTTGATTCAATTTCCAACTTAGTATATTTAATTTTAATCTAGCTTTCTTTTTCATATTGTGAATTTGAAAAAAATAATAGTAATTGGTATGCTAGTTCAAGTTGTTTATATTCAAAAACCATTTGACTTTGTTTGTTTCCTTTAGTTGAGTCTACATATTGATACATATTATCTCTTTTAATTGAGTATTATATTGATATCATATGATTTAAAATTTATTGTTGTTTATAGCGACATTCTTCATATGTGAAAAAGATTTCTTGAATGAAATTATGTCAATTAACAATTTAAGGCGATATGATTCTCATTGGACAATAAAAGTCTTTTGAATTAGTAAAAAGAGTATAAAAGAACAAAGCAAGACACTCAATGACTATAACTTTAGTTGATGAAAATGTAATAATTCTATTTTATATTATATTCTATATTTATATTTATATTTTTACATATATGCTTGAGTTCTTATATATTTTGGTTATATTTTATATTTTTACATATGTTTCTAAAATACTAAGTTTAAATTTTTAAAAGACACAAAAGTTCAATCTATACTTTTTAAAAAATTATATTGAACAATTTTAGTAATTTCTCTACTCTCCCTTATATTATATATAATTTTAAAGTATAGTAATCATGGTATCTATCTATCTATCTGAGCCCTTAAAAATGTTGTGAATTTTTGTGTAAATTTAAAAGACTTCGCAATACACAAAACTATCATTATTTTTAAAAATAGTATCATTTAGTATTATCTCAATATTTAGGTGTTACACCCGTAAATTCCCGGCACATAGATGGCCTATTCTTGATGTTGATTAAGAGTATTTGAAAGCCATACATGCTAGAAAAGGCTTAGGAAAGATCGGAACAAGCGCCAAGTCGGCGCGGTGCAAGGCAAAATGCGACTTATAAATTGCATTCCGAGAATGTGACTTATAAATTCGCATTCTGGAATGGAATTTATAGTGTCTATTATATATTAGCCCACTTGATTTAATTGATCACTTATCATCATCATTCCAGAAACGCGAGAAACGAGAAGACGAAAGAGGAAATCAAATTATCGTCCGATTTGTTTGCTAAACGTAGTTCAAATTCAAATTAACCTCTCAGTGCAGTGGCCCCCTTTGACGAGGGAGCATTTTTACGGATTTTGTTTCGCGAAATACGGCCAACGAATCGTCGAGCCTCTGGGACTAAGGTAAGTAAGATGGCTTAAACTAGTGTCTATGTGCTCTAGCTGTAGTGAATACTTCTCCCTTACGGACCTGCGAAAAATAGCAGAGTTTAGTGCCGTCTTTTTGATAAGCCTAAGTTTAGGCTATAAGTATATCGAAAGTGACGTCGTCCTTGAGAATAGTGTTGTATTTAGTATTAATTGACGTGTATATGAATGCGGTTAGGGGAGAAATAGGCCGGGTCTTGGCCAGGAGCACTCGTCAAACAGTCGGATAACTCAGTTAAGGTATGTAGCGGTTTCCTCGGCAAGTTAGGTTTTAGTCCTTATAAATCATAGTAAGCTACGTAATTGAATTCTCGGAGTTGAATGTTGAGTATTGAGTAAGTTTAGTAAATACGGTTTGCGTTGCCATATCGTACTCAGCCGAGAAAGTTAGTAAAGCATGCGCCAAAGGGCGAGGATACATTCGATTAAATTAGCCTATTGTATGATTAGCAAGCATGTTGTTAGAATAAAGATCTGATTATCATAATGAAGCTAGTAAAGTAAAATCGGATAGACGGGTAGTATTATGGCTACATACTAGCCATCCAGATAGTTTATAGCTACGAGACTAGCCATTCGGAACGAGATGAGATGGCCCAATACGAATTAGCCATTCGGAACCGGATGAGATATTGGCTACAGTGCTTGGCTCGAACCCGAGATGAGATATTGGCTACAGTTAGCCATTGAGCCGAGATAGTATCCACAGCTCTGAATTAGCCAAACGGTTAAATAAAGATTACGAGGGTGGAGGTATAATGGAGGTAAAGAATCGGTATAGTATAGAAGAGATCGGAGCCAGAAATCGGATTGGATAGTCTTTTCAATTATACATGCTTGCTACTTATATGTGCTATTTGTTTGTTGAGACTAGATGTGGCATGAAGGCCCCTTATTGACGTCCTCGCCGCCCCACGGGTTGGTAATCGTGTCGCCCCGCGGGCGGTGGGTTTACGTCACTCCAAGAGGTGGCATGCTGTTCCATCTTGGATGAAGATGGGATGAAGCTTTCCCCATATCGGTACGTCGGCACTCTACGATGCAGAAACGGCCACGGTGAGTTTGTCCAAGGTAAGCATCGATACGGATATTTCCACTGTTGAAGGTTGTTTCAGGGAGCAGTGCAGTCTGTTTTCGGAGTAGCTACGATCCCGAGTGTTCCAGGGAGCAGACCCTATACATTGCGAATGCGTACAAGAGTCCTCCGGACTCGTACACGGTTACTTATATGCGAGGCCAAGCTTGGCCGGAGACCCGGGGGCTGGTAGAGGCTCTGGTGAGCGAGAAGGTGAGTGGAGTGACTTATTTTTGGAAATTATGGTTTTGACTCGGGTAGGGTATGGGTGTTTGCCCAGCGCCATCAGAGCTTATGGGGTTGGTGGCTCTTGCTTGCTAGCAGCCCATGTCTATTTATGTGCTATATACTAGCTCTTGGAACGGCGAGGCAATCGCGTCTGAGCACCTTTCTCGATGACGAAAGCATGATTCGATTCATACCGGCTTCTTTAGGTCGGTTATCTCACACTGCTCTGGTTTGCTAGTTATGTTATTATATTCGGTTGTATTCAGTTGTATTATTTCGGTTGCTTTGCATACTCGATCTGGCGATGCCCCGACGCCGTGGGCGTTGCACTGCGGTACTCATAGACGAGCGATCCCTCGTGATTCCGGCCTGACTATTGAGTCATCGGCTCACCGCCAATTCAGTCTGATTTCCAGAGGTTATTTTTATAAGTCTATAACCTCATTTAACAATGAAATTCTACTTTAATTCAAAAACTAAAATAATAGCTTATCAATATTTTTAAAAAAAAAAAAAACGGAAAAAAGAAAGAAGAGCACACAAGCGGGCAGTTCAAAAGTCTCCCTCACGAGGAATTCATTAATTTCTTATAATTTACATAAAAAAAACTCAACAATTTTTTAAATTTTTAAAATAAATTAAAATAACAAAATAAAATAATAATTTAAAATAATAGAAATTAAAAAAATTAAAGCAAAGCAATCAAAATAAAAATAAAAATGAAAGAAATTAAAAACTAACCTTATAATTATACCATTCAATTACTAGCAATTCTCACCTACCTCGAGAATTTGAGAGTGTAATTATCGCCCTGCAATTACAATTTTCTGCTAATAATTTAATTAATTAGCCAAATAAATGGATCAAAATATATAATTACACTTAATTACAATCAAATTTAATTTTCAAAATGACTTTACAAACCACTCCCTCCGTTTCAAAATAAGTGGTTTTTTACATAATCAAGAAAATATCAATGATATTTTTTCACTTTTACCCTTATTTAAATGGAGAGAATTTTACATAATCAAAAAAATATAAAGTTACATCTTTTTCTAGATATTTATTAGAAATAAGTAGGTAAAAATATTATTTTCTGTATAGAAATAAATATTTTTCTTAAATAATATACTTAAACTAAAAGCATTACTTATTTTAAAATGGAGGAAGTAGTCTTTAGTGTAGTTTTAATCTTTGACATTGTAACCTATCTTATTTTATAAGTTATTATTATTCTCACTTTTTTATGACTGGTCATCTTTAATTATTTTTTAAGTGATTAGTTTAGTTACTTCTTCAAGAGTTGACAACATTTGAGGTAGTACGCATCCTAGTTTTAAGGGCATGACATTTGAATTTATTAAAATTCAACTCACCTACCTAATTAATTACTTTCTGTCTTTATTTTTATTTATTTATAATAAATTATATATTTTTTTAAAACATGAATATATAAAATTTCTAATTTGTCAATTATTTAATTTATCAAACTAAGTAATAATTTACAATTTTAAACATTTTAATTAAAATATAATAATATTTGCTTGTTGAGAATTGTTTGTGTTGTGTGTTGTTTGTTTAAATTCTTAATATGCTAAAAAAATAAAAGTAAAATGATAATTTACTACCCATACAAAAAGAGATTTGGAGTGGTTTAAGACATATACATGTCTATGAAGTCAATTTTTATTTAAAAAAAGTACGTGTTTTACCTTTTAAAAGTGAAATATTTCTACGCAAATTTGAATTAATTAAATTTTAAAATAGGCACCGAATATTAAAAAGAAAACAAAAACACATGCATAAACACTTACAAAAATAGTATTTACTTCCTCGAGTCTCAATTTATATGATATATATATATATATATTTTTTTTTATCCGTCTAAAAAAGAATGATATATTTATATATATAGTAACAATTTATAAACTTTAAAACACTCGTTTTACTATTAATGAAATAATTTACAGTAATATAAATATCTTATAATTTAATCGAATTACATTATATAAATTAAAACGGTGAAGAAAAGGATAGATGATATAGCTAGTACTAGTAAAGTATCCATGGAATTACACATGGCTAAGTGCCTAACCTATATCCTAATCTAATTTTGAAAATCCGTTTTCTTTTTTTAGAGGCCCACTGAAGCAATGCAATGGTCCAGAAAAGCAGAAACAGTTTACTTTTAGCATATAATCTAACGAGTAACGACTTTACCTGTCCACTTATATTTATTAGGGTGCTGGATAAAAAGCCAACCCGGTTTCACGCTTACCAAAATTTATTAAAGGACAAAAAAAAAACCACAGAATAAATTAAATAAATAAATTACGTTTATCATAAATTGTTCTAATGATGAAATCAAAGCAAAGTCAGTAAACGATATACCATATTTAGAAAATGATTTATATAAATAATAAGAATTTAGTGGAGAATATATTTTAGTAAATGATAATGTTTTCTAGAATTTTCTATTTTAGTGCCTACACTTCTCAGATTTAGAGAGCCATTAGTCTTTGCAGTGTGATTAGTAAACTATTTGCTAAGGTTTTGAACTACGGACTAAGCAAAATTCTCTTAGTCATTATCATTAATAACCAAAAGTAGTTTTATTAAAAGGTAGATCTATCTCGAAAATATTGTTGGCTCAGAAATCATACGGGACATGGATAAGTCCAACGTGAATGGCAATGTTGTTCTAAAACTAGACATGACCAAGGCTTACGATAGAAGTTTTCGGCCTTCTTGTATTCTCACGAGGAGGATGGTTTTGTGAAACCTGGATTGACTTGATTTTTGGATATGTGTCCAGTGCTTGGTATTCATTATTGGTAAATTGTACTAGACATGACCTTTTCAAATCGAAGGGGTCTTAGGCAAGTAGACCCCGTTTCCCCCTCCCTATTTGTTATTAGTGTTGAATTCCTCTCTTTATCCCTTAATAAACTTAATGATAACTCTGACTTTATTGATTTTAGCATGAACAAAAAAGGTCCCATGATTAATCACCTAGCTTTTCTTGATGATATCATTCTTTATTCCGGTAGATGCGGGAAATTTCTTTATTTGATGATGGAGACTCACGAGCACATATGAAAAAAATCTTTGGGCGGTGATTAATAAGCTCCAAATCTAGTGTTTCCCTATCTAAATAAAGAACAACCACAGGTTGTGAGCGGCGTACGAGGAGAGATTACTGGATGGATTGTAAGAGCCTCCCCATTAAATACTTGGGATGTCCTCTTTATGAAGGAAGGAAGATCTCTACTTTATTCTACGAGATTGTGGGCAAGATTCTTAAAAGAATTGGTGGCTAGCAATCAAGTTCCTCTCTATAGGGAGAGGTGTCCTGATTAAACACGTCTCAATGTCCCTCCCAATTTCACATGTTTGCGACGATAAAACCCCTATAGAAATGCTTAATCATATGGAAAAAATGTTGAGCAAGATTTCTATAGGAGGGCACTAATGAGCAAAGAAAGTATAATTGGGCATCTTGGGAGAACTTGTGCTACCCTTATGAGGGAAGGTGGGCGAACTTTAGAGAAGCTCTGTGATATTAGTAATGCTTTCACTCTAGCTCTGAGTGGAATCCAGGGTAACAAATATCTATGGAGTGATTTCATTCTTGCTAAATCTTTGCTGAGAATTCACCACGTGAACAAGAGATGGTATCACGGAAACTCTCACACTTGGAGTGCTATACGCAAGATCAAAGCAAGCATGGACCACTATATACTTTGGAAAGTTGTGAGAGGAGATGTTTTCCATGTGGTTTGATGGTGGTCGGAGTTTTGGGGCACTATGGTAGTTTTTCTCGGATGACGAGGAAACCCGAGAGACCTTCATCTTAAGATTTCTTTTTTGATGATCGGTGGCACTTTGGGGTGGCTGGGATCTCTTCCTTTCTAGTCATGTGATTGACTCCATATATGACATGAAGGCGAACTTGAATGAAGAGAGAGAGGACAAGCCTATCCCCGGACACCTAATCATAAAGGCAAGTTCACTATCTCTTGACACATGAGGTTCTTAGACAAAAAGAAGAGCCAGAGCGGGCAGACTCTATGACTTGCGAGAAAAAGGTCCCCTTTAAGATGAATTTCAACTTGTGGAGGATAATGAGAAACAGAATCCCGGCGATGCCGGACTATCCAACATGGGAATCTCGATACCCTCTTGATCTTTCTTCCTTTGCCAAAATTCCCCACCATTAAGAATACATTGAGCATTTCAGCGTACGGGGGAGTTTGCCAGGAAATTTGGGCTATTCTTTGTGGCCCGGTAGGCATTCCCTTTAACAACATTTCTTGTAGACTTCTCCTTAAACGGTGGTGGGCTTGAAAATCAAAATAGTTGAAATTGTTGATGAGGGTGCACGCACAGGTTGCATTGTGGGAAATATAGAAGGTCAGATGCGATGCTAAATATGATAATAAAAAAGAACCTTAACATCAAAAACTATGAATCATATAGCTATCACCACATTGTCCCGGATCATAGGAAATCGGTATGAAATTTGTTAACCTAAAGACCCGTTAGGGAGAACATTGCCCTCTGATGAAAGCGGTATCAATCATCGGTTTTCCATCTGGTGAAATGGCGCAAACCTTCGTCCAGCTTTATCAAGGTAGACTACGATGGTAGTTGCAAAGAAAGAGAATGTGGAGGAGGAGGGATTATCAGAGAGATCATGGTGCCTTATCACTTCATCTTGCCTCCAAACTAGGCCGAGGGGACTACTTGGCCAGGGCGGCCAGCTCTTCTTTTGGTGAATGGTGCATTAGCAATGGCTATGACTTAATCTTGACAAAAGTGATTCCAAGCTCCTGATAGACTATGTAAATGATACTAAATATGCCACAGTGGAGGATACAAGAAGAAGTGAAGGAGCTCGAAAGAGGATATGAAAATATTGGATTCATTATACTGACATTGTTATAGAGGCTAACAAAGTTGCGGTCATTTCCTAAGTTTTGCTCATTCGACCAACAAGCTATCACGAATCTTTGAAGACCTCCCGACAAAAGTCGAGGAAGGTTATGACTATGCACGAGATGGAATTTAGCTAGTTTTAGAATTGTTAATAAAAGAAGAAATAGCATCTGCGGGAACCTCCTTGAAGTTCTCCTTTTTTGGCTCTCCGCTATTTAGGCTTGGACCGCTTGGTACCTCGATCAAGTTTCAAGTCTCGCTTTGCTTTTTGTTCATCTTCTAGGGATTCTTGTCCTTTTCTATTTAGGGAGCGGTTTGTTACACCTCGTAAAATTCCGGCACATAGATGGCCTATTCGCGTGTTGGTTAAGAGTATTTGAAATTCATACATGCTAGAAAAAGGCGGGAAAATCGGACAAGCGCCGAGTCGGCGCGTCGCAAGGCCACAAGCGACTTATAAATCGCATTCCACGATCGTTTATAGTAATCCATTATATATGCCTCCACTTCGGTTATTTCATTACTTATCACTTATTCTAATTTCCAAAAAACGTAGAAATAGAGAATACGAAGGAGAGATATAAATAATCGTTTCGATTACGCCGCAAACGCGGTCCAAATTCAAATTAACCTCGGGTACCGAGGTATTTGCAGTGAGAGCATTCCCTCTTTGTTTTGTTCGCGAAATACGGCTGAAGAATCGTCGAGCTACCAGGTACCAAGGTAAGTAAATTGCTCCAAACTAGTGTCTATGTGCTCCTAGCCGTGAAGTGAATACTTCTCCCATACGGACTTACGAAAATAGTAAGTTTTCGACCGTCTTTCGATAAGCCCTAAGTTGAGCTGCAATTATATAGAGTAGCGTGATCCTTGAGAACTGCGTCGTATTTAGTGCTAATTGATGTTTTATGAATGCGGTTGGGAGAAATAGCGGGAGTGCTAACTGAGCCTCGTCAAGACGTCAGTAACTGAGGTTAGGTATGTGAAGTTGTTCTTCGGCAAGTTAGTAAGTCCTTAACTGTGAATCATAGTAAACTCCATATTTGAAACTCTCGGAGTTGAATGTTGAAGTGGTAGAGTCTAGTAAGTTACGGTTTGCGTTGGCATGTATCGTGTTCCGGTTCGAAAGATATGAAAAGTATGCGCCAAAGGGCGAGTTAGCATTCAGTTGTATAGCTTATTGCTTATGTTTAGCAAGCATGTTGTAGAATAAAAAAGAAGCAGATTTTAGAATTATAAGTTAGTAAGTAAAATCGAATGGAAGGATAAGTTTTATGGCCCGGACTAGCCATTCAGAGCCAGGCGAAGTGTGGCTGGGTTAGCCAATCAGACAGATAGTATCAGCTCCCAGATTGGCAGCAGTTAAAGAAAGATTTAAATTAGTATAACCCGATGGAAATCAGTATAGTACGAAAGAGATCAGAATAAGAAGCCAGTTAGGATAGCCTTTTCGGTTATGCATGCTTGCTATTTATATGGCTATTTGCTTGTTGAGACTTGTTGTGGGTAGGGCCCCTTATTGAGCGTCCTCGCCGCCCTTGGAGTTGTGTCTGGTATTTGCCGCGGCGGAGTGGGTTTACGTCACTTTCAGGGTGGCATGCGGGTCCAGGCATGAGCAGATGGGATGAAGTTTTCTCCATAGCGTCGATCGCATTACAGGAGTTGTCTCCACTGTTGACTTGTTCCGGGTGACGAGTGCATGCGAGTTTCGAATAGCCACGAGGAAGTTCCGAGGGCAGACCCTATACGTTCCTTTGTCACCGTACAGTAGTAGCTCAGGTTTTCATATAACCCAGGAAACAGACCCCTATCTGTTCTTGTCTACGTGGTCCTCCCGGACCCGGTTTCACGGTTACTTATATCGAGTCGAGCCCGGCCTGGAGACCCGGGGCGGTAGAGGCTCAGTGAAGCGAGATAGAGGTGGGTGACTTATTTTTAGCGGGTTTTGACGGTAAGGGTATATAGAATGTTTGCTTGCTTGGTGCCATCCATTGGGGTTCGTATTGGCTCTTGCTTGCTACTTATATATCTATTTATGTGTTATATACTATGTTCTGTTTAAACAGTGAGCATCATGCGTTGCAATCTTTTTCACTTTATCGTCTGAAAGCATGATTGATTCTTCTGATTTTCTTGATTGATTATATCACCTTCTTTCCAACTTTCTTGACTCTTACTCTTCCAGTTGTTTAGGTGTGTTATTACAGTTGCTTTTGCATACAATTTTAAGCGTCTTGATACCAGTATCGAGGCTTTGTTTCATTACTTGCGCCGAGTACTCATAGACGAGCGATCCCTCGTGATTCCGGTCAGTGACTTGTCGGCTCTGTCATCAGTGCGATCCCCTGAGGTGTAGCCTTTCTTTCCTTTTGATGTACGGTATGGGTGATCGGGAATTTGTCTAGATCATTTCTATGCTCATAGAGCACGGGTGTATATCTCCTGTGGTCAGTTAAGTCGGTCGTGTGGCCGTGCGGTTGTATAAACATTTAGTATTTACATTTCTTATATGTTGACCGTGTGGAGCCATGGCAGCCAGTAGTGGTGATCTTGCGATCACGTAGCTTTCCATTATTTCCTTGTTTAAGTTTCGAGATGACTAAACGGCATGGTGGCACTTGTCGGCCCGCATAGGTTCTGATTTGAGTGTGTTACAGTCATTTGTTATTATGGGGTGCGGTGGCTATAGGTGAGATATTAGGAAGGTGTGTTCTGGCCGTTATATAATACTTGTTTTCAAGCTGAATAGAGCTAGCGAGGCACGAGATGTGCCTTGGCCCACGATTAGTAGTCCGAGGTCCTTCTAGGGCACCGGGTGCCGATCCTTACCCCAAGGCGGGCGTGACAAGTTATCCACCGTTAGTACTCCTTGATTTCTATAATTTTGTTAAAAATGAATTAAAAAAAAGTTGACAAAAAAATTATTTATTTTTTGCAAATTTTAGTCTTTTTTGTATTTTTATACTTATTTTTGTATAATGTTGGCTAATTAAAATATTTAAGCGGATAAATATAATCATTGAAAATTTATGTATTTGTTGGAGGTGATAGCATCTCGGGATCAAAGATAAATGGAGGAAGAAGATGAGCACTTAAAAATATTTACGGTCAACACAACACTTTTATCCCAAATTACAAAGTCATTACGCCCTTCAAATGACAAATCAACTTATGATCCTAACTCTACGCAGTGGCGAATTTATTAGATGAAGTTTTCTTTTGTTTCGTCCTCTTATGTATATATTCATTATGTATTTCTTTATTTTCAATTTGTGCTATGGTTAGTTATAAAGTAGACAAATAGAAAAGGACACATTTAAAAAGTAGAATAGTGGCATATTTTGTTTTCTTTCTTTTTTTGTTGTATATATACATGTCAATATTTTGTAATGGAACATAAAGAAAATTTTGAACAAGCATTCTCTTAATTTTAATATGGTATCGGAGCACAAAAGTTAAGATAATATGTTTTTCTTCTTCTACTTTTTCTTTCCTTCATCTCCTTCTATTTTCTTTTTCAGATTCACTAACTCATAGATACTATGGTGAATCAATAAAGTCACTCTGGAAATGGTTTGCCGACCATGACTCAAGAAGACACTAGTCGAATCTTGCAACCAAGGAATTTTTCTCACCCTCTTTATCTACATTCTTGGAGCTTTCAAGGTATGATTTTGGTTAATACCATTTTTGATAGAAAGACTATGGAGGTTGGAGGAGAGCCATTCTCATAGCTCTCTCGGCCAAAAACAAACTAGGGTTCATAGATAATTCTCTTCCTCAACCTAAATTTCTTCCAGAGTGATTAAATTTGTGAAATGCGTTGTAACGACATGGTGATTTCATGACTTTTGAACTCATTATCCAAAGGACATTACGAGAGTGTTCTTTACTCAAGCGCTGGAGTGCCGAATTTGGAGCTACGGGATCGATTTGGACAATGTAATGGGGCTCTCCTTTACCACCCATAAAAAGGAATTAAGTGATTCAATGCGAGAAAAACTCGAGATATAGAAGGGTACTATACAAAGAATGAAAAAATTGGGGGATGAGCTTGACAATTAATTGGACGCGTGAATTGCTGCCACATGTGGTGGAAAGGCCGGGCGAGCAAGTTTCAATGGGAGCAACGAGTACGGTCCAATTTCTCATGAGGCTTAATGATGTGTATTGTAGTGTCAAAAGTAACATTCTCATGGCCTCTCTTTTGTCGTCACTCAATCGAGACTTATGCACTTCTCATTTGAGATGGCTCTTATAAAACTAGCCAAAAAATGGCGGACGGATAGCGTGGTCCAAAAATTGTGCAGGAATCTATGATTACGTACGTCGGTTTTTCATTTAATTTTTTATAATTATTTATTGTTATAAAGGACCCGTCTATCATTTTATCCCTCGTTATTTTGCGAATTTTCAGCGAAATAGATACCAGAAGCGGTTCTGATCGATATATATTTAAAAAGATAAAAAAATATTTTAATCAATAGATAGGCTGGATCATTTTATATAATAATTATTTATATAAAGATAATTTTAAAATTTTATATTTTTAATTTAATTCAAATACGATGAGGATCAGTGTCGATTTGTGCAATCGATTTTAATTAAATGAGTTGACCCAATCTTGACCAAAAAACCGACGGATCAGCCAATATTGTCCGAGTCAATTTTTGTTAAATATAATCGGCCCGAAGCAGCTCTTCTCCATTTCTCTCTTTCTCTCATTTCTCTCTCACTCACCAGTGATTTTCCACCCAAACCCCATCGGCATCTTCCCTAGTCTACTATCCTCCCTCCCCGTTGTACCACTGCCGAGTCGGCGCACCCATCTCCCCACTAATGCCGACCCACTTGCCATTATTAGCAAGGTTAAGTTTTCAATTTTTAATTAAATTTTTATTGTTAGATTTTAGGTTAAGTTGTTGGAATTTCATTGTTATTGCTATTGTTATTGTTAAATTATTATATTGTTAATGTTAGTGGTAGAATTGTTAGATTTCATTAAAATTGTTAGATTTTATTGTTAGATTGTTAGATTTCATAGTTATTGTTATTGTTAAATTATTATATTGTTAATGTTATTATTAGAATTGTTAGATTTCATTGTCAAATTATTAGAATTGTTAGATTTTAGGTTAAATTGTTAGATTTCATTGTTATTGTTATTGTTAAATTTTCCTAGAGCGGAGGGATGAATGCATTGAAGGGTAAGTCATCCAAACAGCATTAATCGTTCATTTATGATGTAACAAGTCTTATCTTGTTGTAAATATTTTTTTCACTTTTAATATAATTATTGATTTTAATTTTTTTAATTTTTTTAATTTTTTTAATTTTTTTAATTTTTTTAATTTTTTTATATATATATATATATATATATATATATATATATATATATATATATATATATATATATATATATAATATAAAATATTAAAAAAAATAAGAATTCAAACTTATGGCAAAAATATAAATATAAATATAGAATATGGCATGAAGAGATTACTTCACTTGACTAGATGAAACTTGGGAATAGATGAAGAATATCGAGTTACAAAACATAAATTTTAAATAACATAATATCAATATAAGACTCAATTAAAGGATATAACATAATATCAATGTTAGACTCAATTAAAAGAGACAATTTAAGTTAAATAACAATTATTATTGTCTTTTTCAAATCCACTATAAAAAAATTACAATATGAAAAAAAGATAGATTAATATGAAAAAATACAAGGTTGGAGGCTTGAATCAAAAGTGATAATGTATAAGATTTGATGAATTAAATTATGTAATTATAAATCTTTTTTTATAGAAGTAGAAGGATTTATAAATTAGGATATTACTATCAAAAGAGAAAATAATTATTTTCCTTACTATGAAAAAAGGAAAAAATATCAAAAAAGAAAAAAAATTCTTTTAGAATTTTTGTGCCATAAAAAAAAGGAATAAAAAGTTTTTCAAATAAAAAATTTCGTGTTATTTATTTTTAATTATTTTTTGTTATTATTTTTAAAGATTTATACTATAAATAGAGAGTTATACCATAAGTAGAAAATTCAATAATAAAATAAGGTAGAAAAACATTCTTGACTATAAAAAAAAAAAAGATTCGGTGAATTTTTAGATTTACATCATAACTAGAGTTGTAAAAAATAGAAAGGTGATGGAATAATTAAAAATAATAATTTTAAACAATAATTATGTAAATATTATAAATGACAATTTCGTCTATTGCTAAGTCTTTTAATTAAGGAGCGAAAAGTTGTCCAGCGTTACAGGATCTTTACATTTTTAATATAATAGCAGATAGACGGTGAGACAAATGGATAGATAGATAGATAGATAGATAGATAGATAGATAGATAGATAGATAATAGATTAAATTTCTAGATATTAATATTTCCTATATTTTTCAAATAAGAAAGAATTTGATACTTAAAATTTAGTTAATTTTGAAATTCTAAATATTAAAAAATAATTAAATAACTATTTTGTCAAGTATAAACTCTATTTTTAATAGAATAAAAAAAGTGAATGATATATTTATGTGATGCTTCATACTTTAAATATTTAGTAATAACTTAATTTTAAATTTTTTTATTTTACACTTTATGAGATGATTTGCGACCCAGAGTTTTTTCTTTCTCTTAGTCTTGTGTCTAGTCAAACACTTTCATATAGGAGAATTGGCGAAGAAATTGTGTAGATTAAACTAAAGAGAGTGACTAATAAAAAAAAAATTCAACTACCAAAACAAAAATAAAATATTAAAAAAAACAAAAAATTTTATATATATATATTGTTGTTGTTGTGTGTTGTTGTTGTTATTATATAATTTTTATTCTTAAAAAAAAAAAAAAATTCAACATATTAATGCATAATAAATTAAATTTTTAATTATTTTTTTAACCGTGAGTTAAAAAATTTGTGATGGATAATTAGTTAGTTTAGTAAATAAATGATTGATAAAGTTAACATTATTCTAATTGATTTTAAAGTTTTAAATGTTAGGACTTTTAATATAGTTCAAATAAGAAAAAATTTAAAAGCAAAAATCTAGTCAATTTTAAAGTAATAAATATTAGGAACTTTTACATTTTACAAATAAATAAATATTTAATAGATACAATTTTTCAAAGTCCTAAATATTATAAAATAATTAATAATTAGTTATTTTTAAAAAAATTATAAAACACACAAACACACAAACAAAAAAAATAAAAAAAATAAAAAATTGATCAATATTTCCTTAGAGCCTTCATAATTTTAATATAGTATATTCTATATTCTCTTTAATTTCTTTCTCTTACTAGCGATTGAAACTATCCGGGGGAAAAAGAAAAAAAGAAAAAGAAAGAAGATGAAATGCATTGAATATATAAAACTTGCATCCCTCTTTCATTTTTCTCGAGTTCTCGAGCATTGTAAGAAACAAATTGACTTTCATTTTTTCTCGAGTTCTCGAGCATTGTAAGAAACAAATTGAAACTATGATATTTTTTATCAAGTTATCAATTTTTAAAAAATTAAATTCTATTGTTCTAATTTTTTATTTTTTTTTCAAAAAATAATATTATTACCTCATAGTAATAAATTGCCTTTTCATTATCTATCAAAAGTATACATCAACTACAAATTATGAATCAGGTTACTTAATATGATCATCTTTTTAAAAATTTAAGATTTCTTAAATTTAATTTAACTTTTGAGCCACTCATCTCGAGTTTAATTAAACTTTATCTGCTACTATCTATAGGATATACGTGACGTTGCCCTTGTAACATGGCACATGCACTTTCCTACTCATTTTAATTATAGTTCGAAACGTGTTTATGTATAGGTTGATGAGCTTCAAATCTTTTGTTTTGTTAGTCTCTACAAATATGGTCTCTTTCAAGCATAGTGTAAACATGTATGTGTAGCCCTTTAGGTATAGGGAGTGTTATCTTTTCAATTTGGTCTAAACGCATGTTTTCCATTGAAAATAGCCATCGGATCAGGTCTATTCACAGGGAGTGCTAATTAGTTTGTTAGCTCATTCTTCTTCAAAATATTATGTATACGTGTAAATATATTATTATAGATGTTGAAAAACATAGCTTTTTTCTATTCAGATATGACAATTAGGATTTTGCAAAAGTAAAAGAACTCTATATATCTTCTAACTAGGGATATCTAGGTTGTGGACAAAGAAAATTCTAGATTATGGATAAAGGGAATCAATTTGCTTTTTGAGAATTTCAAACGACCGATAACATATGTCGTGATTGCTGCAGATCTATTTCCGTTGGAAAGAAACCTGTAAGTCTCCCAAACTACTAGTCTTTATGAATAATACTATATTTTCAATTTCAAAAATTTAGAAGTTTAATATTGCTTAGCTAAGGCTTCCTATATGACAAGAAAATATTGAAAAGAAGGATACAAATATCTTATTTAGTAGTATATTAAAAAATTTGTGAGAGCTTTAATTAGTTTTAGCCTTTTAGATTAAGGAAATTGCACCATAAAACTCAAATTAAATTTTGCCTTTAAACGTAGATGAATGAATTTCTTTTTTTTTTGTAAATAAACTTCACCCTTTTGTATACTCATTAAGTGTTCATATCAAGTCAATATANATGACTACATACATGTTTTGCACTATTCATTCAGTAAGCATACATTTTAAAAAAAAATTAATTTTAGTTTTTTATTTAAGAAAAAAAATCATGCTTTTTGAATTTTATTTTTATTTCATTAATCGTTACGTTAACGTATGAGATTAATTATTTGGAGTAGATTATCATCTACATCGACATCATTATGGAATAGATCAATCATCAAAGATTGTCCTCAAATTTGAACATTACGTAGTGAATTTTTCTAAAAGTTATTAAACACTACTGAAGTTGTTCGCACTTCACGCGATCATGAAAGAAAATAATGAATATACTATATGTCGTATTATAAATTTGATCGCAATAAAGTACTACTATAGTTTTTATGCATTATGTGTAAATATTTCTTTCATTTGTTTCAAAGCTCATAATATTATCAATTCTAAAGTTTATTCACGCACTTCATTAACTATTCAATATGACATTCAAAATTGAAAACTATTTAATTAAATAAATTTTAAAAACAAAATACAGTTAAATAGAAAAAATATTATCATTTAATTTAGGATGTCGACGATAATCAACATGGTGAAACTTAACCTCATTATCTTCAATAGGAAAAGTTCTATGCTAAAAAAAAAAAGCAAGCAGTAAATGCTCTTAGGTCCTTTTTAGAATGCATATTGTTCTAAATGAAACGAATTTTCATAAAAATAAATGTAATAAATATCTAGGAATAATGATACTACCTCGGAAAAGAAAATAGAGAGAGAGATAATACTAAAAAAAAAATATTTAAAATCAAT
>JACEIK010008348.1:0-38738 GCA_018107945.1 Datura stramonium | reverse complement strand
CTACAATTTACATGCGAATGTACACACATTGTTGGATAAACAAGGCAAAAGCGATGCATTTGAGTATCAATTGGGCATATAAATATGCCCCAGATCACCAATAACCCTTGAAATCGATCACACATGCTCTCAACAAATCCTCCAGAGTATGAATGGTCTGTTCGGCCTGACCATCTATTTGTGGGTGAATTGCTGTGCTAAGCTTAACCTGAGTACCAAGTTCCTTCTGAAGTGATCTCCAGAACTAGGAGGTAAACTTAGTGCTCTATCAGATATAATGGACAAGGGCACTCCATGCAACCGAACTAACTCCCAAATGTATAACTTTGCATAATCCTCAGCTGAATCGATAGTTTTTTTGACCGATAGAAAATGAGCTCCCTTAGTCAACCTGTCTACAACCACCCAAATAGAGTCATACTATCGACGAGAATGAGGCAACCCTGTAATGAAGTCCATATTGATTTTCTCCCACTTTCAAGTAGGGATGCCAATGTCTTGGAGTACACCTCCAGGTCTTTGATGCTCAACCTTCTCCTGTTGACAATTCCGACACTTAGCCATCAACTCTGCTATGTCCTTCTTCATGTCATTCCACCAATTGACTTCCCGTAGGTCACGGTACATCTTGGTGGCACCTGTATGAATAGAATATCTGGAACCATGACCTTCATGCAACATTCGGTTTCTTAAATCATCAATACCCGGAGCACACAGACGACCATGATATCGAAGTACACCATCTCCCCCTTGGGAGAAGACCTCCACCTTTTGATTCTGAATGGCTCCCTTCAACTTTACCAAAATCAGATCCTCGTCTTGTCTAGCTTTGAGCTCGATCGCTAAGGAAGATTCTGATCTATTCTGAACAATGACACCTCCATCTGTCGAGTCAACAAGACAGACTTCTAGCCTTGCAAGATGATGCACATCCTTTACCAACACTTTCCTTTAATCATCTATATGGGATACACTCTCCATAGAAAGCCTGCTAAGAGCGTCTTCCACCACATTAGCCTTGCCCGAATGATAGAGGACACTCATATCATAATCCTTCAAAAGCTCCAACCACCTCCTCTAGTGTAGATTTAGATCCTTTTGGGTGAAAACGTACTGTAGGCTTTTGTGGTCCGTAAACACATCCACATGGACATTGTACAGATAGTGTCTCCAAATCTTTAAGGCAAATACTACCGCCACCAACTCAAGGTCGTAAGTCAAATATTCCTTTCATGGATCCTCAGTTGCCTAGAAGCATAGCCTATAACTTTACCATGCTGCATGATTACACAACCGAGACCGATCCTCGAAGCATCACAATATACCATAAACCCATCGGTACCCTCAGGTAGGGTCAACACTGGTGCTGAGGTGAGTCCAGTCTTCAACGCTTGAAAGCTTTTCTCACAAGCCTCTTGCCATTGAAAATTCACTTTCTTCTTGGTCAACTTAGTCAACGGTGCTGCAATGGTTGAAAACCCTTCAAAAAACCTCCGGTAGTAACCAGCTAAATCCAAAAAACTTCTAATATCTGAAAGACTAACTGGTCTAGGCCAATTCTTCACCATTTTTATCTTTTGAGAGACCACCTGTACACCTCACTTGACACCACATAACCCAAAAATTTCTACTGAGTTCAACCAAAACTCACATTTGTTGAACTTAGCATATAACTGGCGATCCTTAAGAGTCTGTAGCACCACCCTCATATGAGTGGCATGCTCCTCTTTGCTCCGAGAGTATTTGAGAATATCATCTACGAACACAAATCACGAATATATCAAAATATGGCTTGAACACCCTGTTCATCAAATCCATAAAAGTTGCACGAGTATTGATTAGTCCAAAATACATAACTACAAACTCATAGTGACCATACCGAGTCATGAAGGCTGTCTTCGGTATGTCACTCTCTCTAACCCTGAGCTAATGGTATCTGGATCTGAGGTCCATCTTTGAAAAGCACTTAGCACCCTGAAGCTGGTCAAACAAATCATCAATCTTAGGGAGAGGATACCTGTTCTTGATTGTAACCTTGTCCAATTACTGATAATCAATGCACATCTGAAGGGAACCATCCTTCTTTCGGACAAAGAGAATCGGTGCACCCCATGGGGATTTGCTAGGTCTGATGAAACCCTTGTCTAAAAGGTCTCTCAACTGCTCCTTCAACTCCTTTAACTCAACTAGGGACATTCTGTAAGGAGGAATAGATATAGGCTACGTATCAGGAAGAAGGTCAACACCAAAATCGATCTCCCGCTCAAGAGGAACTCTCGGTAAATCATCTAGAAACACTTCTGGATATTCGCACACTATTGGAACTGATTGGATAGTCGGGATTTCGAACATAGCATCCTTAACCCTAACTATATGATACACGCAACCCTTAGAAATCATTCTTCTGGCCTTAAGGTAGGAAATAAAGCAACCTACAGGCACAGCTGAACTACCCTTCCACTCTAGGACTGGCTCACCCGAAAATTTGAACTCTACTGCATGGGTTGTACAATTGGCTGAGGCATAACATGCATATAGGCAATCCAAGCCGAAGATAACAACAAAATAGATCATGGATAACTCTACTAAATCTGCTGAGGTGACTTTCTGAAGAACTGTGACAGGGCAATTTTCATATACCTGTCGAGCTATAACTGAATCACCAACTGGAGTGGAGACTGAGAAGGGTTCTGATAGGATTTTAGGACTGATTCCAAAACTACTAGCAACATAGGGCGTCAAAAATACAAAGTATCCCCTAGATCTAACAATGCATATACATCAAGGTGGAATACTCGTAACATACCAGTGACTGCATCTGAGGAGACCTCTTGCTCCTGACAAGATGCTAGGGCATAGAATCTGTTTTGGCACTGACCACCACCCGTACTAGTAGATGCCCCTTATTGAGATGGGCGTGCTGGTGGAGCTGTTGAACTAGAGGCTGGGCCTCAGCCCCTATCATGGACCTGTCTGCCTGCTGCACAATCTCTAAGCATATGTCCAGGCTTTCCACATCCAAAACAAGCACCTGAACCTGCTAAGCACTGACCTGTGTGTCTCCGGCCATACCTACCACACTCTGGGATGCTGGACTCTACGAGTCTGCTACCCTGACCTCTAGAGCTTGGTGCTCGTCCCCTCTAGTCGTGCCTAGATCTGGATGGTACACTCATAGCCGACGGTGCTGGGGCTGAAGATCTCTGGTTGGACTGCTGATAGTGCCCACCACCAGATCTATGCTGGGAGAATCCAAGGCTATCATTCCTAGCCCTCTTGGCCTCTCTTTCCCGCTCACTCACCTGTACCGCCTCTATCTTCTAGGCATATAAAACTATCTGAGGGAAGTCAATGTCTTGATGAAGCACCACAGTCCAGAAATCCTTGACCAAATAGTCTACTATACCATGCACGAACTGACTCACTCATGCTCTCTGATCTTTCACCATCTCAGGTGCATACTTGGACAGGCGAGTGAACTCTAAGGCATACTCCTGAACTGTCTTCTTTCCTTGCTTCAACTTCACAAACTCGGCTGCTTTAATCTCCCTCATCTCACGAGGGAAGAACCGATCCAGAAATGTAGTATGGAACTCCTCCCAACCAATAGGGCCTGCTCCAATTGCCCTGCTATCCTTTCATTGCTTGAATCAAATGTGCACCGCCCCTTTCAACTGATACGAGGCTAGATCCACGCACTCCTACCCAGTCACCCCTATAATCTGGTTGATCTTTAGAACCTCATCAATAAACTCGTGTGGATCCTCGTCCACCTTTAACCCAAGAAACTCTGAAAGGTTCATCCTTAGAAAATCTCCGACTCTCACCGCTACCGCATTCTTTCTCTGAGGGATATGCGCTACTGCCTGCTGGTTGACTTGGGTGGTCAAAGCCTGAGCTAACATCTATATGGCATCCCTAAACTCTATGTGTGCCACCTGCTCGGATACATGATCCTCATGGGCTGGTGGGCCCTGCTAGTGCCCATCCCAATTCCCATCCTCATGGCCATATCCATTTCCATTCCTTATTCCGTTAACTCGGCGAGGAGGCATGATTCTGCAAGCACGTACAGCATGAGTTAGATAGATAGAGAGACATTCCATTGCACGACTTAGATCATGAAAGAAGGGAGCATTTCCTAAAACATTTCGTAGCCTCTTCATCATAAGTGTGGCGCATTTCACACCCATGAAAAAGACTCTACTTAGCGTGGCTTTCAGACACTCTAGGAAACTTCAAAACCTAATGCTCTGATACCAAGTTTTTCACGACCCGAACATAGGCCCGAATCAAGAAACGGAAAAAAAATCCGAGAGGCTCCAAGTCGACCCATGGCATGAACATTAAATCTAAACTCAGCATAATCAAATGGAAGTCTGACATATATAATATAGCGGAAGCCTGAAAACATCATAACATCTAAATACATAACACAAGTCTGAAACTGAATATATGCTATGTCTGATAAGCCTCTACTACTGACGAGTTGATGGGACAAGACCCCAACTAACTCACTATTGTATGAACATGAAAATATTAAATACAACTAATAAAGGTCCCTCAGGAGATGAGGACTCACCAACTGAGAGTGGGATATGCTAATACTGAGAGTCTTACTAATGGCAGGACTGAGCCTGAGTTTCTAAGCCTGTATCATGAAACGATACAACATAGAGTATACGGTCATCATGTGGAATGTACTGAGTATGCAAGGTAAGTAAAACTGCTAAGTAAGTAAAATCAGTGAGCATGCATAACATAAAACATTTCATCATAAGAGTCTGAGTGTAGGGCTTGCATGTTATTATCTGAAAAAATGATTCATACATAACTGAGTATCATAACTGAATCGATTGACCTAAAGCTGAAAATTGATAATCATAAGTAAAATGGAACATTGGGTCAAACCTGCTGAAAATATAATATCATTACTGATGAACATGCATAACTGAAATGATGAGGAACAATGGGAGACTCCTTAAGTAGGCATAGCCATACAAATCCTTGTCAGGGCTAAGGACGCTACCATGATATCGATATCAAGCTAAAGGCCCCTTGGGGCAGGGGAAGCTCACAAGGGAGGTCCCGAATAATCTGAACATACCTACATTGGCATGTAGTTCTGAGGCATAGGGTTGACTCACCCTTAGCCTACTCGGTACTAGACACTACTCCCAAAAATATGCATATGCTCTCCATCATTTTCCAATGAAGCTGAACCATAATCTAGTGATGAAGCTGACTCATAACATACATGCATAAATCTGAAATCATAACATGAGGAGCCTTGGGATCAAACCATACCACAAGCTAAAAATAGTGGGAGTCTAGGCTCTAAAAATTCATGTGGTAAACTAATACATGAACTTTAGATAAATTATGACACATACATGATCATATGGGCTTGCCCAATACGTAAACATGCTTGGCATAGACTTGATCATTCAAAAACATGAACATAGACATGGGTAATTCAAAATCATACTTCCATCGTATATATCTCATCATGCTTGAATACATATATCATAGATCTCAACTTTCATGAACTTCCATGGATGGGCATCATAATTTTTAAAACTTGAAAACATAATTTATAATTGAAAACATTATAAAATATGACCATTAATCATAATTCAACATTAGAAACATGCATATATCATACCTATGATTGATATTTAGAGCATTCACATGTTGGGTTAAAACCTCATAGATTCATCAACTAGAATTTTCATGAAATTTAAGAGGAATTGTGCATGGGTGTGGATGAATACACCCATTCATAACCTTACATTCCTAGAGAAATATGATATCGCAATCCTCTTGAGAACCCAAAGTAATTTGGGAAAAAACTTGATCAATCTAAGCTTGATCATCCTTAGGAGCTTCTAGACTTGCATGCATGGAAGAGAATAGGCTTAGAATGAACTTACCCCTTTCAAAACACATTTTTATGAGTTTAAAACGATGTGGTATAGGCCTTAGGAACCTAGAAATTACAGAAAAACCCTTAATAATTCGCGGAAAAATGCACTGCCAGTCCTAAAGAGGGACTGGACGACTCGTCGTCACTGACCATGACCCCTCGTCATCATTCGTTGCCAACATTGGAATTTCATCACCACTAGTCACCACGAGGGACACCACGACTCGTGGTGTGCCCTACGACTCATGGTGACAAATTGTGACCAACACTGCCCAACTTCTTCAATCCTTCAATCGACTTACGACCACGGTTGACATAACGAATCATGGTGCTGACCGCGACTCCTGGTCACACCCAAATCTCAAAATTCAACCAAGTCTTTCCTCCTCCCCATGAGTCACTTAACGACTTATGGTGATCATCACGGATCACTGAATGACTCGTTCTATGACATGGTTCAAAAAATTTTATTTTCTCCGTTTCAATCCTCGGGTCTGATCTTAGGACTTTTGGGTCATTACAGTATGTGGGCTCCAGAAGTTGGATCCAATGGCCAACCTATTTGGCTTCCATTTTACGATTAGACATACAATCGTATATTTGTTATATGATTCGTATATCAGATTTACAGTCACGAGGATAGTCTTTCATAAATCGTTCATAACTATTTCAAGGGACTACAACTTTCATGCATTGAGTTTTCCAAGATTCCCAACCACTTAAGAATTATACGCGCTCTAATGATGACCTTATGCAAATTAAAATGAAAATTTTTGTTTTTTCTTGCACGTCTTAACTTGTCTTAGCCTTAGGGAAACCCTTACACCCCAAATAAATTTCAAAGAATAATTTGTGATTAATGTAATATATTTATTATACCATCAAGGACTAACCACAAACAATTAATGATTTCAAACCTAACCCAAAAACACAGGGTGTTGCACATATTCAAAACAAAATTATACATTAACTTGGGATGTTTGACATTTCATAGTTATATTATTTAAACAACTAATGAATAATTATTTTGTCAAGTAATCACTATAAAATAGGATGGATACATAAACGACCGACTAACTCAACCTAAACCCTACAAAAAGGAACTAATTGTTAGTTATATGCAAATAAAACGCTAAGTGTTGGAGTGACTTTATAACTTATACAGCGCAGCGCACTAATTTAATGTGATATATGACTTCAATGACCATAACTTTCATTAAGCCTTGGTCAATCAATAAGAGTCATATAACACATTAAATTAGTGCATTATAAATAGATAATAGAAACTTTATTTTTATCTTTTATTTTGATCTAACTTTTTTTTTTTCTTTCTCGTCATTTAGATTCAGTACTCTAATGCTGGCGACCTACCAGGCCATTTTTACTAATTTAATGTGATATATGACTTCAATGACCATAACTTTCATTAAGCCTTGGTCAATCAATAAGAGTCATATAACACATTAAATTAGTGCATTATAAATAGATAATAGAAACTTTATTTTTATCTTTTATTTTGATCTAACTTTTTTTTTTTCTTTCTCGTCATTTAGATTCAGTACTCTAATGCTGGCGACCTACTGGGCCATTTTGAACTACAAAACTCATGTCCTCTCCTCATTTTCTAAGACCCAAATGAACTTTGATACAAATTATACCTATGAATGCAAACAATTTTATAATAAAAATGTAATCTTTCATCTGAACAATATTGTGCAAAAGCATGTCAACCATAATAGCTATATTTGTACATTATAGAATCATAACACATGGCTTATTGAGACTTGAAGCAACACAAAGTTATCGAAAGCGATAAAGAGAAGTTCTAAAACTAACCGTAGAATTCCAATACATAATCAATAAACTAACAAACCTACTTGTCCAAATGAGAACTTACCAATCAGATTTCTTTCTAATTGTTAAACTGATATGTTCATAAAATTTTCTTGATCATTTGTGAAATAATTTGTTGTTTTGTCAAGTCAAACTCGATTGGAACATGAAAAGAGGCTCAATATATTATAAAAATAAATTAAATTAAAAAAAAAAGTATCATTAATGGATCAACGAAAGTGAATATGCAGCTCAAATTAAACATTGGTCCAATTTTGCCTTAAAAATTTATAGAACGGTCCAAATTTGCTCTATTAATATAGGTGAAATCAAACATATTCCTGCCGTTATAAAAATTTGCTAGATTTTTCTTTATTGACTAACAAAATTATTCAACATTTGACTCTTTTATACAAGTAAAATAGGTTAAATTTTCTCTTGAACAATACAAAATGGTTAAGTTTTTCTCTTGAATTTGATGAAATAGTTCATATTTGACCATCAATTTTTTCGGCCACTTCCCCTCATCCTTCTAAATAGATCACCAACATAAGATTGATTCTATCAATTTTTAAAAACACCATTTAAACATTACTTTTACTATAGTTCACTTTTTACTCTCATGATATTCACAAAAAATTCAGACCAAAATCGCCCTATTGAGGCAATCCATCTCTCACCTCCATATTTACTATTTTCCTTAATCATTATTTTATTCTGCCAAAGATCATTAACTCTTAACAACTATAACCCCACTTTGACCACCATAATATTGTTGCAAACGAAAAAGGAGTTAAATTTTGTGCACTTGGGATTTGTTTTAACATTAGGAGGTCCAGCACCATCGAAATATTGGTCACGTTTTCTAAAGTTGAAGATTAAATCTAAATTATTTCATATAGATTAAGAATAAATTAAATCTTTTTTTCTTGTAAAAAAGGATCACGTGTTGAAAAACTTACGCCGTTATTTAACAAGGGTAAATCTAGCCCATTTTAGTAGTAATAAACGTGAATCTAACCCCAACTATTAATATTAGGGTAAATGCATACCATTTTACAAAGTTAAAGGGAACCCCTCCTCTTTTTTGTGTACTGTCTCATTTAGAGGGTTAAGTCTTGTTTTGAAGCTCAATTTAACTCATTTTTATTATTTTATAATAATAATTATGACCTTCGTCTATTAAAATTTAGAAAAAGTTATGCACTACTTATTTAATAATGATTCAAATATAATATACCAAATGATTAACCTTTTGTTCCAAAACATTAAATACATTATATTAAGTTGTTACGGAAACACTATGTTTTTTTAACTATTTTAGTTTTGGTTTGGTACACAAGCTAAATATTTAATTTTTTTAATATGATGGATAGAGTAATTAATCACACGTATACAAATCAATGAACTGAACATGAAATTTAATGGTCAGTTGTTGGAATCTTTGTCTGGGTGTGGAAGGCCAATGAAATCAATACTCAATCCCGAGACCCTACTGGATTTATTAAAAGTTCAAAACAGTGCAACAACTCCACCAATAATTTCATGTTGGATTAACCACATTAGTGCCTTTCCCTCTAAATAATAAAGGAACATGCTATCTATAATGAACTACTCCACATACGGTTAATGATAGAAATATTCACGTGGATACTTCAGCACAATATGTCAACGGTTTAAACTTTCGAAAATTAGAGAAAACTAACAAGAAAAAAAAAAAGGAGCTACCCGAGTTGTATTAAAGCAAATAGTAAAATGCCTCTAAATTTTGAAATAATAGCCTCATGTTATGTTAAACCGTGAGGGGACAATGGACGGGCTAGGTTAAATTTAAGTGGGTTAAAATTGGTCAACATAAAATGGATAATATTTTAACACGCACATATTTTATATGGGTAAAATGGGTTGGGTAAAATACATATTTACCCATATTTACCTATATTTTTATAAGAAAATAGTGCTCTACTTTAGAATTCAACAACCCAATGTACTCTACTTTAGAATTCAATATCCAAAAAATACTTTAATTTTTTTAAAATGAGAAATGTTGAAAACACTTTATTTAGTTTTATTATATCATAAAAGTCATAAACATTTTTCTATAATTTTCACTTAAAAAAAAGTTGCAATAACAATAGAAAAATATTATCACTTGATGCTCTGCCGCACGTGATCGCTGGCAATATAGGATTGTTAAGTCCGTATATTTTACCCACAGGGGCTTGTCAATAATCGTTATATGGTTGTCACGCTAATTTCACTAATCTACGAAACAAAAAATGGAGATTGATTTAAGAAATATTAACTTCTAAACTTCAAATGTAAAAATTAAATAAAACTAGAATGCATAACCTGCCTGTATTTTGTAATAATGATAAACTAGGGTAATGACATTTTGTTGTTTCTGTAGCTGAGTTTCCAAGCGTAATTAAACTAGCATGATTCTTCCTGCTGTTAGTTGCAAGTTACTATCCCATTTCTCGCCACTGCCCTTAGCATCCAAGAACTATCTCATGAACCCTAATGCCTACATCCCTATGGTCTAGAGAATATGAAACAACGATAATGCCTACTGTATTTCAACTAAACAAAGGGTTGAAAGGCATCCCTATCATCAACAACAACTTCTATCCTATCACCAATAGGTTCAAGGGTCTTTGAATTCCCGCTCTATATTTATTTTTAACCCTTTCGATTCCCTTTTTAAAGTTCAATCGAAAGCCAACAAATTAATTATAAAGTGATCAATCTCATAAATAATAAATAAAACAAATAAATACAAACAACCATAGAGAAGAATCAAAACCAAGTTTATTACGCTTTCAAACAATCAACCATCCACCATGGCCATAACCCAAGATTATAAGTTTAGCCACCATAGACAAGTGGAAAATGAATAAATATTCATCATCATACGAAAATACAAAGTAAAAGAGAAAACCTAGTTATAGAACTTTGTCTTCCTTTCTAAATGACTTACAAGCTTTCATGAATAAATACGGAAAGAAAATGAGAGGAGACTCCTGTCTGGCGTCTTAGCCTCTTTCGAATATCAAAAGTTATCCCCAAATTGATCAAAGATGTGTAACAACAACCTAGCCTCTCATATTTATAGATGAGCCTTCAAATGACGTTTCTACCTTTCAAGACTCTTTGCTTAAAAATCAGCATTTTTTTCTCCAAATAGTGTTCATGGCTGGCTGCCAGCCCATAAAGATCGCCGAGATTTTTTTTTTTCTTTTTAAGTTTGAGTGCTAGTGTGGGGTGCCAATTCAATTTATTTCTATGAACTTTGGGACTTGCGCGGGCAACTACCATAGCACTAAACCCATTAGATTCTCAAATATTCATTCTTTGCATTATTTTGAGCTCATTTTACTTGGTTTCCTCGCCTCAAATCATTTATTAGCGCACAAAACACACACATACATGAATTTAAGCATAAATTAAGGATTATGAACTCAAAATAAATCGACATTGGTAAAATATAGAAAATGGGCATAAAAATATGCCCAACATCACCACCCCACACTTAAACCATTGTTCATCCTCGAACAATCCTTAAAACATATGTAAAATCATGTTTCACCATCACATTTAACACCACTATCAACTCATACCAACCAACTAGTATAGAGAATACATAAAGTGGTTTATCATTGTACACCAATTCTCAACAAAGCACATAGAAAAATTTCACAAATACACAACCTCTATAAATGACTCCATCTTTTTCAATACAAAGGGCTAACATGATTAAGTATGACACATGCACAAGTAGTACACCGAATTAAAGCTCTTGTGCCCTCATTTTTAGTGATGTTCCTCTCTGCCTTCATCAATATAAGACATGGAACATAATAAGTAAGTCACACTCACACACACAAATGATGTAATGAACATATGCAACATACCATGCTTGTCCTTTATGTACGTTTAGACTACCTAATTATTTAAAGCGATTAAGATCACTGTATGACTTTTCTTGGTTGTAATGCTCTCCGCTAAGGAACAGTAGGATTGATATTTCATTTTTATAGTGACTAATTCCTAAGAACTTTTAAGACATATTTCACTTTACTAGTCCACTACATTTTCCATACTTGTTCACCTTTTATCTACTCACCCTTGTCTTATCTTTTCATGCCCCATTTTCACTACTTGGCTACTAGTTTTCTAACCATAGAGTAACTAAGGATTTTTCAACTAAAGCCTTTTTCAATTCTCTAGCACCAAGTAAACAATACAATTTTTTATTGCACCCCTTCTCACTTTTCTTTCTTACCACAACTTTTTCTTTTTCTCAATACTTTGGTAGACCTTAACTTTCAAGTCTCAAAGTGCTTAAGACTACTTTAGATCAATAAGTCCGAGGCCTCACAAAAGAGGATTAAGCTACTACGAGGCTAAGAAAGAATAAAACTTAGGCTCAACAAGGGTAACTAGAGAATGACAAGGAAGGTAAACAAAGAATGTGAAAATATGCTTTTTCAAAGAAATGTCCTGATCATCTCTCAAATTCCTACCAACTAGTTATCCTACATACATAGAGGCAAGTTCTAGATGCTACAATATATACACACAAAAGAATCTGGCTCACCTCTCATGGCAACAAGAATCTAATCGCTTTCTACAATGCTACACATTCACACAACCATATTGGATGACGCCTATAATTAAGCCCTACGATATATCGGTAAATTAAAGAGATATGTGCGTCTCTCAAGGATTCCAACTTTTGCGATCAAAATAACCACTCTATTTACTCTAACATGGTAGCTAATATCAATAAGCATACAAACGGATGATCTACGACTCAATCCTAGAAAATAGAAAAAATATGATGAAACTTCCTTTAAGATGGTCACATCCATCTATTATAGGAAACGCCATTATTCTATGACGACACAAAAACAAAATTACCTGCTCAAAAGGCCCTTTAGAAAAGAACCGAGACAATAAGAAATCAAGGGTGGGTGACACCGCCATTTTCCAAAAAAAAAAACTTTTCAAACAAAACATGATGGCATACTCACCCTTAACCAAAACATTCATGGAGACATATCCTCACCCCACACTTAAAGTCATTTCATCCTCGTGAGAAACTAAAATTAAATATCATATTGGGAAAGTGAGAAATTACTCCCCCGAGGCCCTCAGCCTGGGCCTAGAAAGATGTCTTGATCTGCGGTCGCACGTCCCCACACATGTAAGCTCAAATCATGCCCTCGCCTTTGATTTTGGGTACTCAAACTTCCCTCTCCACAAAACAAAAACACAATGTTGACACTATATAAAAATAACAATAACTATATTATTACAAGTCAATTGCCTCCCAACAAGCTTCTGATTTAATGTCGCAACACGATGCCATTAAGTTTCACCATTTTTCCTTCCATTTTGAGCTTATAAATTTCACCCCTAGTTTATTTTCCACTTTCTATTATGCTTAGGGGGTGGTGGTGTAAACATGAAGGACCAAGTACTAGATGTTGCATATTTTCCTTTCTGGCCCTTAAGTGAGGAATGCCATTGTGTGTCTTTAGCATAATAAATTTTAGAATATAGGCATTGTTCCTCATCTTACACCTCTATCCAGGGTTGGAAGACTTATATTTCTATGTTTCCCCCCAAACACAATGTCGAAGCTTAGAATGAGGACCAATATGCCCTAACTCCAAAATTGCATTATGCTTGACATCCTCACTTTTATCCACCTCCTCAACATCGACATCTACCAACAGAGAATAGTCTAATGGTTGGGATTCTTCTTCTTCTTTCCTTCATCGGCTAGTGTCCATAACACTCTATAGTTAGGCCTCAAAACTCAACTTTTTTCATCCAAAAGATCATGCAAAGTCATGGATACTTAAGCCAAATTGGCATATCTCTTGCTTGATCTTCTTTTCTTCCCATTGAGGTTCCTCTTGAGTATTAGCTAAGACTCGACTTGCAATCATTACAAGTAGTAGTCTCATCCATCATCTCTGAGCTTGCGCTCATCCTTTTTAAAGCTCCTCCTCGTTTAGTAAGTTCCTCCCTTTATTACTTCCATATGCTCCAGATCAGTTTTCCATATTACTCATCGAGCATAATGTTCCTCCTCTTATTATTCCTTAGCATCAAAAACAATAGGAGGATCGTATTAGGGGCTGGGTAGCGGAATAAAAATTTGGACAACCACTCCAATGGCCATCCGTAATTCACCACATACACCGCAAGTATGAAAGTATTTTCAATAAATGAGGTCCTCCACAATTCGAACAAGGATCACAAAATATGAATACCCATCATTCAACTTATTTATATACCAAGATTGTCACAATTTTACACATTGGAAGGTATGATTGGAACCCAGCTGCCACCGGGACTGACTAACTACCGGGTCTAGCACTATTGATACGCGCCTTCAACTTAATTCAAGAATTCGATGAGCTATATCTCTATTGTAAATATAGCTCTAGACACAAGTACAATTGTGAGAAGAAGATGTAATAACCAACAACAACACACAATAGATCCACGCTTAATTAAAAATACCACTCATGCTGCCTAGTTATAACCGAAATGAAATCGTGCAACTAAACTACGCTATAGCCGATAAAGGCCGTTTAACCTGACAATTTAAACAAGTCCCCACACTACTTCACAACAAAATATAATCACCGGAAATCAGAGCTCCGCAAAGCCTCTAAGAAGGGAATAATGGCTGAGACAGGCCCGCCTACCGGTAAACTTACTTACAAAAGAACAAACCTCTTCTAACTATCAACTCCCAAGCGAGAAGCCGAATAAACCGCTAACCTGCGCTTGATGGCTAAGAATGCCCCGAATCGCACTCCATTCCGCACATGCAAATAAGTAATGTAGCTACTTAAGGATGGGTGTCGTACAATATGCACCGAATATATAAGGCAGTAAAATAATAACTTACCGAGAACCGATAAAACTAAAGTAATCAAGAAGGAGGGTAAGAATTTAACCCGAGTAACCTCACCATTTGTTATCTAACTAACAAGTATATAAATACAAAACAAGAACCTAACCTAGCCCCCATAAGCTTGGAGGTACAAAACAACATGTAATAACCTACCGTCGGGGGCCCCCCATAAGCCCCAAGCTATACAAACAATGCACACTCCTCGTTTATTTGGCTACTAAAGGTTCAGAACATATTGTAACTCAAGAATTCTTGCTTCCTGTGTTGTATCTCGAGCCCCTGATGGCCTCGTAGCCGAGTCTATGTCTCGAGTTATCTAGGCCGTGTAACTGTGACCCCGAGCCTTGCCACCGTGGGTCATAATGTGGTTGCCGTGAATCGGATCAGCGAGCCTTGGCTCAACTATAGATCATATCAGAAGCCGTTGTATTTGGTCCCCGAGCCTTGGATCGACTATGAGACATAATGTAAGCTCTAAAAATTGATACGACCTCACGGCCTCAATTTGTCCCCCGTGACATCGTACTTCTCCTCGCGAGCATAACCCCATGTGCAACAACTCCTTAATTCCCAAATATCTTATACAACAATCAAGTCAAGCAAAGTTAATTTCACGAGGGTTACTATATCACTATCGTGTCAATTCAACTCATAATAGCCGGCCACAAAGGCTTACTCAAATATTGTAAATACACAAGTCATACTAGCTTTATGATAAATGTAACTTGCCGACAAGGATATCCTACATACCTTAAGTGCCAACTTCCATTTAATTATGAGTTTCAACTTGTAACCAAGGTTCTATCCAAATGTGGACCTAATACCTGAGAGAATAGGGCTAATTTCAATACTCGAATTCTAAATAATGATAACTTTTGCTAATAATAGCAACTATAATTAAACTTCAAATAACTCGGCCGAAAACCTATAATTTCCCGAGAGTTCATAAGGGCGATAAAGAGCTTACCTAATGTTTGGGTCGTTTAGATTTAATTTGGAGTACTTTGACGACTTTTACTCGGCGGAGTTCGATTTGCCATGAATTTTCGAGAAATAACTACGTAGTAATGCCGTAGGCTTAGACTTGTTACCCGGTTAATTTGCGTTGATGGTGTTTGAAAGTGTAATTGGACAAAAATGTAGTGAAAATTGTAGTTTACTTCTTTCCGGCCGAGGGAGTATATGGGAAATGAATTAAAATGAGAAAAGGACCTATATATACATGAGCGATGGATCGGGGCACGAATTCACCATCGCGCCAACCTGCCACACCGCGTTTCCCAAAGCGCTGCCAGGCCTAGCGCGCCGCGCTGGCCGTTGCATTACCGATCGACGACGTGACCGGCCCCTCGCGCCTAGCCTCGCTTGACCCTATTTTCAAGGCTCTTACATGCATACAACCACTCTTACTCGGCATAAATCCACGCATAGGCCCACTAACTGATAATACGCATGGGTGAACATCCTCCTTAGTAACATTCGTCCTCGAATTCCATCTTCGTGCTTATAGGAATTAACTCTTTTAGTTAATACTTGTAGGACTTTCGCGTAGTCACCTGTGGTAGTATGGACTATCCTAAACCCAAATCAGAAAATTCCAACATAGGTTTCAAAAGATGCTGCTATAAACAATATTTCACCATAAAGAGATAGCCGCCTAAACAAGACTGAATACAAGAGTAAAGCACAAATGAATAACAACATCACCCTTATTGCACAAGCTCGAATTAATCCCGAACAAATGAGTATGTCTGCATCTCATGTCATCCTCGTAATCCCAAATTTCATCTCTTCTTTATTTTTATTCCTCCACAACACCTTAACAGAGGCTACATCTTTAGTTCTCGCCTATGAATCTGGTTTCTATCTAATATTGCATGGGCACCATTATGCCAACTCTTCTGCAATCTCGATATCCTCAACTGGCACAACCTAGGACGGATCCCCATACCCTCTTGCACATAGACACGTGAAAGACCGGGCAAACAGACTCTAACTCTAAAGGCAACACTAATTCAGGTACACTCAACCTATCCTTCTGATTATTCGATACCCACTCCAATGAACCCTGGGCAGCTTGCCTTTCTTTGCCAAATCTCATCACGCCTTCATCGACACTGAGGAATACCCAATCATTAACATTAAATTTCAAATCTCTAAAGTCAGCAGATCTGGAGAGACTTCCTGACTACTCTAGGTCGTCGCAGAACCGCCCTCTGCATGTGCCACTTTTTCTTCGATCGGTGAATCATATCCTGGTCCGACAACTCGCTCTACGACTTCAAACCATCCGACAGGGACCTGCACTTCGCCCATAATGCCTCATATATGCTATTTGAATTGTTGAACGGTAGCTATTATTATAAGCAAATTCAATGAGGGGTAAATGCCATCCCAATTCCCCAAAATCTAGCACACACTTCCGTAACATGTCTTCGAAGGTCAATGGTGCGCTCGCTTGATCGGCCCATTTTGGGATGGAATGTTGTACTCATATTAACTTGTGTCCCCAAACCTTTGTGAAATGATCACAACCAGTCAGAATTGTGCCCCTCTCGTCTTCTAAATGATAGATGCCTGACACCGTGCAGTCGTACTATCTCTTTAATATATGTTTTGGTGTAATCTTCAATTGAGAATGATAATTTGACTGTTAAGAGCTGTTTTATTTGTCAACTCATCAACAATCACCCAAATAGAGTCGAATTTGCATCTAGTATGGCGTATTCTGTCACATAAAGTCCATATTAACCGCCTGTGTTTCGATGTTCAAATTTTCACCTGGGTGGTAGTTAGGACACTGCGCAAATCCACTCGCTACACCTTTTCTTCATTCAAGACACCCAAACATCTCTTTATGTCTTGCAGGTCTTATCAACTGGATGAATAGAGAAACGGGAGTAGGTGTACTCCTCCATAACTGTCATGAGCCCAAACTACATCCTGAATGCAAGAGGCTACCCTCTGCATTCTCAAAACCTCGCTTTCTACCTCAAAACAGAATTCACCTTGCTAAACCTTATCTCGAGCCGTGATAAATCAGAATCCTCGCATCGCCACTCTTATTCCTCTACTCACTGTGTGGACGATACTCATCAGATTCAAATTAGGTCCCATTATCCCTCTCGAATCTACTACCCAACTGCTAAACCTGCCTATTCGGTGCAGTTCTTAAGCCATTTCTCGTTGTTTTGGTCTCGTATGCGCTAAATTGCCCATAAATCTGCTACCGAGGATGTCAACTATGATATTGGCCTTCCCTGGGTGATACAAAATGTTCACATCATAGTCTTTTAGCAATTCCCTAGCCAACGACGCCGGTCTTATATTCAACTTTTCTTCTGAAAATACATCGGAGGCTTTTACATCAAGAAAATATTTACATGTACCCCAGAAGTACAAGTAATATTCCATATTTTTGGTGCGTGAATCACCGCAGCCTAACCTGCATCATGGGTGGGATAGTTATTTTCATGTTTCCTAAATTGCTCAAGCACTATCTCTCGTTGGAATCAAAAACACACCCTTATCCAACGCCTAAAGCCAAAATATGCAAAGATAACCTCTTCCTGTAAACCCTCTCGGGCAAAGCTAACACTGCGCCTATGTCAACCTATTTTCACCTCGAAAACTCTTACTCACAAGCCTTAATCCACTCAAGCATAAATGCTTTTTTATGAGTTAACTTAGTCAAAGGCACCGACAGTGGTAGAAAATCCTTCCACAAACCTTCTAATACCCGACTCAATCCCGTGAAACTGCGAACTCTGCTGGAGTTGTGTATAGGACATGTCTTCACTACCTCACTCTTTCTCGTGAATCAACTGAATACCAACCCATTCTCGGCATAATTACATGCCCAAGCTGATACTTATAATTGGTTTTGCCTTGCTTATGCATTAATGTATGTACATTACGCCTTTTTACATAAATGAGAAGAAATATTAACCAACATGATTAGTATTTGTTTCTTGAAGGAAATAATGCATCGAGGACTCAATATATGACGGTTAAGTGGGAGGAATGATATTAGGAGCGAAACACCAAAGTTTGGAACAAAATGAGGGATCATCGGAGTGGGTGCCGCGATGGCCTCTGTCACGGAGGCCATCGCGGCAAAGCAGCTCTCGCTCCGGATTTAAATTGGGCGATTTGTAGGCTCATGATACTTCTCCATGTCACTGAGGCAAGGTTTTCGTCGATGGGGCTGACTGCTCACGAGGCAGGCCCGCGATACACTCCGTGTCACTGAGGCAAGAGCCAGCAATACACTCCGTGTCACGGAGGAAGTGCTATGCGATACACTCCATGTCATGGAGGCAAGGTTCGCGATATACTCCGTGTCACGTTGAGGCAATTCGTGATACACTCCGTGCCACGTGAGCCATTCCACGATTCCAAGATAATTTTGTACAATTTTCATTTACTATAATAGGTTACTTAGCTCCTAAAAACATTTTGTCACGATTTTATTCAGAACCGCCAGAGTGAAGGGAGAAGGGAGAACTCACCAGGCTCATCACTTTCATCTTCTCCTCTACCAATTCTTGTAAGTATGTTACTTTAACAATGTTTTATTGTAATTTTACGAACTTGAATTTCTAGAACCCTTCCTATAGGGTTGAAGCCAGGAGTTATGATTGTGTTTTTACGAATTTGTTTTGGAATTAAGTTATTGATTGTTTTTTTGTCTTGAATTCATAATTATGGCTGTTTTTATGATTGATCACCATGAAACACACACATTACGCATGTGCAAATGCTTGAGAAGGCAAACCTAGGAAAGAACATAAGAATGTAGGAAGCAAGTTCTTGTCTTTTGATAAGATTTGTTAGATAGGAAGTATACCTAATACCTTTCTTGGTTGATAAAATGGGAAGAGTGAAAGACACCAACTTAGAATTGCACTCCACCACCAAGGAGTAGTTTTGAAGCAAGTTTGGTTAATGGTTGGAGGTACGAAATTACTCAAATCAAGGGCATAAACCACATCCACGAGTGAATTGCCCACTTCCAACTAGAAATGACATCCTCGCCTTTCAACGAGGTAGTAGTGAGGCTAGTTTGTCGTGTTTAGAGGTTCGGCGTCATGAACATGTAATTTTAATTACTGAGACTTATAATGCTAGTTTACATACTTAAACCATCGCAAATCGTAGTTGCATGATTATCCGTCTTGGCCCTTAGTTGGTCCTAGAGTGAATTTTGAGTATTTCGTTGACCACATCTAGACTTAATTAAATTTCTCGAAAAGTCTATAATCAAACACTTGCGGCATTTAATATCACACTTGAACTTGATAATTAGCAAAATTGGTCCACTCGTGGGTTCGACATCCGCCTAAAAGGGCCACCATATTACTTGTACGATCCGTAAACTTGCGGACAACACTGCCTCGCATACAATGTGGCCCAAGAAAGCTACCGACCAACCAAACTCGCATTTAGAAAACTTTTCATATAGCCGGCGCTCGATGATCTCAAGCACCTGCTCACAAATGATCTTGTGTTCCGCTTGAGCCGGTAGTATACCGTAATATCATCAATGAATACTATCACAAATAGATCTAAATATGGCCTCAATATACTATTCATTAGGTCCAGAACACTTCCGGTGCATTTGTCAACCCGAAGGACATAACTAGAATCTCAAACGACCATACCGGTCCTAAAAGCCGTCTTCTGGATATCTTTCTCCCAAAGTCGAACTCCGATGGTACCCTCGATCTCAAGTCAATTTTTTAGAAAATATTTCACCCCTTGCAACAAGGTTGAACAAATCATCTATTCTTGAAGAGAGTATTTATCTTTAATAGTGACTTTATTCAACTCGTCGATAATTTATACACATGCGTAGGGAGCCATTTTTATTCCTTACAGGCACTAGCACCCTACTCCGTGAAGTACTGGTCCCGATAAAACCCTTATTTAACAAATCTTCTACCGTTCTTTTAATTCTTTTAATTGGGCTAGGCATATATGCCGAGTATCAGTAATGTCTATAGAGAAATCTGCAGGTTCACTGGGAATACCACAGAAGTTCATCCGAGAACACATCTCGGGGAACTCATTAACCACTGGAATAGACTCGGAGAGCCTGTGATTCTCGCTGTACATCCCGAACCCTAAAATATGGTGGTATACAACCTTTGTTATTAATTTCTTCGCCCGAAGATAGGATATGAACTTAGATTTTGGTGTAGATGCATTATCTCTCCACTCTCACACTACCTCTCCCGGAAATGGAACTGCATACCCCGTCCAATGCCTATAGTAGTGCAACATGGTGCCGCCCAATCCATACCCATAATTATATCTAAATCAATCATCCTGGGCTCTACTAGATCTCGCTAAGGTCTAACGACCCACAATCTATATTGTACAACCCCGATAAATTCTTTTTGCAATAATACAACCAACGATGTGTATAGACACACCGAGAAGGATCGCCAAGCACCCGGGAACTATATCAACTTTCTGGGCCACTAACGGGTAACATACAACAAAAAGTTGGTGCCCTGGGAGCCTATCAAAGCATAACCGAGGAGTGAAACATCTAGTATACCCTGTCAAAACATCCGGCGACGACTCTTACCCCGGCTATCCCGTAGTGCATATGTACGATCCTCGACTCGTTCGAACTGATGCCCATGATCTACCTCACTTACCACTGGAGTTTAGGGCTTGCGCCCGCAGAAGGCCGGGCATATGAACCTCGCCGGTGACTGCTTCGCTGGTCCCACCACCCTAGCCTAGTCGTGAAATCTCTCATTATGTGCCCTCTTCGCTATTGTGAATAACAAAAGGGAACCATACCTGGCATCTCCCCACGCACTTATGATAGTACTGCATCGTGGGTGATCAGTGATCCTATATGATCGGCCCACTCGCGCCGCGAGTCCGGGCGCTCGTGAACTTTTATCCGCACTCGACCGCCTCCGACGACCCGATCTACGTCCTCGTAGTTGCTGAAATGGGGGCCTAGGTGGCCTACTTAATAAACGGAGCTCGGGGCCCACCTTGAAAATCATGTCTAGCCTCCGACGCTACTCCTTCCTACCCTTTCCATGAGTACGACGCTATTCAGCTATCTATATTCGGAAAGCAAAGGCCTAGATTCATGAGTTATCCATATTCTATCACAAAGGTGGCTAACGCAAGACTCCATATATTCCGCGCAAGTCCTATAATAAAACCAAGCAGCACTCCCATTGCATAGTATCAAAAATGAGGGTGCATACCTAGCTAAGGAATCAAATCTTAATGCATATTCCCTAACACTATTATGCCCCGCCCGTGATGCAAACTGCCGACCTCTCGGGCAAATAGTGATCTATGAAGGCTCATGGTAAGCTAAGCCACGGAGGGAGGTACCGCCGGATCTTTCCCACATCTGCACTTCACAAAACAGCCACATCTCGTTAATGGGAATATCGCTAGTTCAACCGACATGTGGATTTAGGCATGCATAACCCCTAATATTCTCTCGCAACATCTATAAAATTTTCTGGGGTCCTCTCTATGATCCGTCCTCAGAACTACGGGCGGACTCGCAAAAGAACTCACGGATTCTCAAACTACCTCGCCTCGCGGGCTCAATAGCAAACCGGTACTATCGGGCCGAGGCCTACCGGGTAGCCATCCGAACCAACATAGAATGCACCCCGAGCTCCCGACCTTATGGCACAGAATGGCTAGGTGGTATTGGTATGTCCGCGCCTTAGAGAGCTCTAAGTCCGTTGGTGAGTGCCGGGAGATCACAGATTGCCTCGTCACCCTCGCATCAGCCGATTCCCGCCCTGGCCCCATACTAGTTCTTCATCGCCACATCTAATTCTCACCGCCAGACGTCATACGTTAGACATTTCTCTATAAAATAAGTAGAATAACATAAGCTTATGGAGTTACCCTATACAACACAAAACTCTATAGCACGACCGAGAAAGTATAACTACACTATTATGCCAATATAACCTCCTCGTCTATAGAATGTATCCATAAATACATCCATAGACAAAGACACTACCATTACTTCCGACAAGACTCCCTAGGATACAAACCTACTTTGATACTCTAAGTTTTTCAGGCCCACCTCGGGAGGCATGATTTGTACCTAGTGCCACACTAGGATTTGGACTAATCTGATCGACTTGGTACACTACTGTGCAACGCAACTTGTTCAAGAATTCGATGAGTCATATCTCTATCAGAATACAATTTCCTGCAAGTAAGGCCATCCTATAAAAGAAGACAACTAACCAAAAACAACACAATAATAGGGATCTATATGGCCGACAAGACCTTCATGTTGTCTAGTTATAACTCGAAAATGAAATCGTGCAACTAAATCGCGCTATAGCCTTTAGGCTACTAATTGACAATAAAACAAAGTCTACATGACCATCATATGAAATAAAAATACAAATAGTCTCACTACTACAATAAAGCTATCACTTGAAATTTAGTCATAAGCCTCTAAGAGTGGAATAATGGTCGAGACAGACCTCACCTACTTGTAAACTATATGAAGAACTAACAAACCTCTTTAACTATTAACCTGTGAGGAAAGGAGCTGAATGAACTGCTAACTCCAAAATGGAGGCCAAGAATGCCCCGAACCATGTATATCCGCACTTGCATGCAAGTAATGCAAATACCCAAGAATGGGTGTCTGTGACAATATATTCGAATATGTAAGGCAGTAAAATAATAAATAATTGAGAACCGATAAAACCGGGCAATCAAGAAGGAGGGTGCACTCTAACCCGAGTAGCCTTACCATCCGAAATATTTAACTAACAAGTATATAAATACAAACAAGAACCTAACCAGCCCCATAAGCCCCTAAGAAGTACAAAATAATGCACACTCTTGCTATCTGGCTACTAAAGGGTCATAAACATATCAGAATCAGAATGCTTCTCTCTAAAGGTGTATCCGAGCCTAATGGCTACTATAGTTGCGTCTGTCCGAGTTGTCTATGCCGCATAATCCGATCTTGAGCCTTGGCTCACTATGGGTCATAATGTAATCTTCCGATAATAGGACCCCGATCCTTGGCCTCAGCTTATGGGTCATAATATAATCTCTAATAACTAGACCCCGAGCCTTGTCCCGACTATTGTTGTAATGCCCCAAAATTCAATGACTAGACCCTAACGAGTCATTCTGGTGGACCATCAGAGTGACCACGAGCTGCTATGACTCGTGGTGAGTCTGGAGTTTAATTTGAATCTAGGGAAACTGGTGACTGATGGGTGACCACGAGTCGTGATATGACCCAGGTCTAGGATATATATAAGTGTTGGGAAATGTTAGGCATTGTACCCACGGTCCTCAACACGTTCGCTTCGGGGACATCACGAGTCGTGGTGTTACCCGTGGGGACCTGTGGCTTTTTAGACGGTGTGGTCCACGAGAGGTGACCACCGATCTTGGGCGTAATTGCATGCCCAAGTGATACTCAAATGCTTCATTTCGACTTGTTTATCTATCATTTGTGTACATTTTCATGTGATTCTTACTAAATGTGAATTTATACTAACCAACATGATTAGTGTTGTTTGCGTAAAAGGAAATTTTGGGAAGCTAATATGTTGGTGAAGATCTAGAATGGACTTGGAAACAAGTAGTGAAATGACAAGAGAGCAAGAAAAATAAGGGCTTCGCGATGGAGTTGTGTCACGCCGCCATCGCAGGCATTCCCCGCTCTGGATGAATTAATTGGCAATTTCCAAGGAGGTTCGCGTACCTCCGTGACACCTGGAGGCAATGCTCCGCGATGCACTCCGTGTCACGTTGAGACAATTACCCGGAACCCCAAGTTCCAGCCGAAGTGTGCACGATAGCACCGTGGCACGGAGACAAGGCTCCGCGATGCAAGCCGTGCCATGTTGAGGTGCATTTGCCATGGAGCTCACTTCCATGAGGGTCCTGCGATACCCCGTGAACGGAGGAAGTGCTCCACGATACACTCCGTGCTGCCGCTTGCTTGTTGGTTCTAGAAAATTCTCAAGAGAGTAAATAGCACACTTATGTTTTATTTTAACATTCCGACTTGGTCGAGCAAGAACGCGGGTTAAAGGTGCAATGAGAGGATGAAAATTCTAGGTTCTTCTTTTCTTCTTTAATCTCATAATTGCTTTTATGAATTCTACTTATTTGATGATGATTAATCCACAAATGAGTGGCTAAATTCACTTCTTGGGACGAGGTTAAGAACAATCAGAGGGAATGTAATTGTTGATCATCGCTTTCATCTTTCTTCAATGGCTGTTCTATCAATTCTTGTTTTTACTACATTAATGTTTGGCCAATGTTAATGTATATCTAGAAATCCAATTTGATTTTGAAAAGGAAAGAAATTGGAAAGGTTTGAATTGGTAGGATATGACTTTTCTTGGTCAGAAAATTGAGAAAGATTTACATTCGTAATAGAAATATATATCGAAAGTCTTATTAGTCAATTAAGGAATCGGTTATGTATGGCCAGAGCGTGAAATTCTTTTATCACTGAAATGTAGATTAAGGTTCATGATTCTTAAATTGGATAGGAGTCGAAAGATCCAATCCATAAGCAATAATTCTTGACTAGCAACCGAAGAAAGATTAGTCAATTGTATTGATAAATTAATTCCTCGCGATGTTTGTTTTAACCTCATCTTGCTCATCATATTGTTCGACTAAATTATATTTTTGACTTAGATTCTTATTACTTAGTAAACTTTACTCTCAAAATATTGTTTATTTGGTTGTCTCGCATTCATAAAGACATACCACCGACGCTTGCTAATTAGTACAGAGTTCACCTCGTGGATCGATTCTGGATTCAATTAAGCCACTTTTACTACTTGTTCGACCATGCGCACTTGCGTGTAGTCACCACAAAGACCGAACAAGCTTTTGGCGCCGTTGCTCTAGGACTCGGCAATTGGTAAATTTATTTTTAGTGTTGGTTTACAAATTCTATATAAGTGCCGACAACTTGATTTTAGCCTTTCTCTTGCGTATATTGAATTCTTTTCCGAACACCGGCAAGAGATTAGGAGTTGGTGGATTCATATATAGAGTCGAGATACATTTTCATCGTTAAGGGAAGCTCTAGAGAAGAAGCCTAGCTAGTTAAGACTGTGCAATTCGTATATAACAATAGAATCCACCACTTGTGAGGGCAGTTTAGTGCCCGAAGAGATGGCAGTGTTTGCCGCGGGCGTGGAAATCCCACATGCTAACAATGTTACATCTAGTATTCGCATACTCGCAGCCAGAGGGAGGTTTGAGCTAAATAACATGGTGCAGCTTGTTGCACACCAATGGCACCACAGTCTCCTCATGAAGATCACAACAACATCTCTAAAACTTCTTGGAGATATGACACCATTCCGCCGGAGTATCATCCGACTACGCGAGGCTTACATTATTCCCATGTCATTATTTGGAGAAGCAAAGATAAGGGTTGAAAGATGAACCACCTAACTCTATCACCACTGGGATGATCTGTGAAGAAAGTTTTTGATACGATCCTTTCCATCCCGAGAAACAAAGAAGACTAGGAAGTCGATTCTAAGTTTTAAACAAAGAGAGGGTGAGAACCTGTACCAACCTTGGGAGAGGTTCAAATCTATGTTAGTATTCTCCTCACCATCACCAAACTAATGACGTGTTGGTGCATACTTTCATGAGGGTTTGAACCCCATATAAAAAATTTTCTAGACTCAACAGAACTGGGACAAGCATTAGAAAAGACTTATGAGCCGCTTTATATTTGTTGAATCGTATTTCACAGGAAATCCAGAAAGTGGAACGTGGACTCTTCAAGATGAGGAACAAGGAAAGCTATGAGTCTTTCAGGTGGATGGTTTTACAGCGCCCGCCAAGTGCCGATAGCCGGTTTGGTAAAATCAACTCAACACCCACTACAAAAGAGTATGAGCTTGAATCACAAGCCCTACCAATGTAGTGCAAGAGGTTTGGTGTGAAGTATGGAGTAATGAACACTACACCGAGTGTCAGGGTGCAAATCCAGACCACAATGAACTTCACAACATCCAGAGAAATAATCATCAAACAAGATGGCAACAATTACAACTCAAATTAGAGGAATTATCTGAAATTCTCTTGGGGTAGTAGCACTCATCAAGGGGCGAGTTTGAATAGGGTGTGCGAGAAATCAAGGGGGCATCGAAATTATCGCCTTCAATACAGAGGAAATAATGCACCTCCACCACCACCCAACAACATTTCCGAGGAAATGTTAAAACAATGATAGCTAACCAAGATCAAATGCGTCGACATGTGAAATTAGCGCAGACTCCGAAAATCAACGCTAGCTACAAAGGCGTTGAAAGTACCGCTTGGACAACTAGCTAGAGCTCAAAACACCAAGCCTTTATGAGATTCTCACCGAAAGTGACATTGACCCAAATCCCAAGCAGTCAACGAGTGACCACAAGAGTGGATTACAACTTAAGGACGTGGAAACTGTGCAAAGACCACCTCAAGAATCGTGAGCAAAAGGAAAAAGAGGGGAAATACGATGATGAGAGGGGGATGGAAAAGGCAAATGGGCTAAGAAAACACCCACCCCCGGTCTCAAAGACAAAGAAGCAATGCGAAGAAGCCGTTTTAAAAGTTCAGCTGAGGTGTCAAACAGTACACATTAATTTACCTTGGTTTATGTTTTTGAGGTGGAGTGCCGAAATATGCAAAGCTTATCAAGGACATCGTAGCAAATAAAAGCAGATTGACGGAGTGTGCTACGGCGCTACCGAGGTGTGCACTTCCTGACATGCATTGGGGTCACAACAAAGCTCAAGGACCCCCGGGAGCTTTACCATTTAGGATCATAATTCGGGCAAAGTATCCAGCTCGCGACTATGTGGTTTGGAGCGAGCATAAACTTACGCCGAGCATCTGTTCAAGAAGTTGGGGTCGGGCGCCCAGACCAACTACGTTGATCTGGCAGCTAGCGGTAATCGCCTGGCCGTACCTCAACGGCATTACGAGACGCAGCAGCGTGCGGCTCCTCATTTTCCGTAGATTTATTATCTTGGATTTTGAGCCGATGCGGAAGTCCCATTTATTTTCTTTGGGACGTCCTTTCTTGGCAACCTGCAGCGTTGATTGATGTAGTCACGGGCAAAACCTAACCACAGCGCGTAGCATGATAAAAAGTTGGATGTTTGATGTGTATAAGGCCTCATGAAGCTCCCGGCCATCTATGAGACCTATCAAGAATCAATGTGCTAAAACCAGAAGCAATTCTTCGATCGTTGATTCTCAAGATCCACTGAGAGAGCTTGATGGGCTCCAATCATTTCTGAGACAGGATATGCATGAGATGGTGCAAATGTTGAACGAACCAAAATCGCTTTCTCAGAAGCAAGACTTTTTAGCCATTGACGAGGTCCCTAGAACCATTGTCAAAACCATCTATTGAGGAAGCACCAAAATTGAGTTGAAGACATTGCCTCCACATCTCGAAGTATGTATTTAGAAGATGACACCTTGCTGGGCCATCATCTCTCGCAATCGACAGAGACAGAAGGATGACTGTGGCTCAAAGGAGGAGGAAGAAAGCACGGGCCGGCAAATGTCGACATTAGGGAATCAACCCAAATTTTTTGCACACACAAAATTTTATAGAAGAAGGAGCAGTTAACCGTACAACATCAATGGAGGTTGAATCCCAGGATGAAGGATGTAGTTAGGAAGGAAGTGACTGGGCGTCTTGACGCAGGGGCGTGGTCATCCATTCTCGTATGTTGAATGGGTCCCGTCTGCTGTGTCCCAAAGAAAGGAGGATATCATGGTCACTAACGAAGAATGAGCCGATCCCTACACGCACAAACCACCCGGTGGCAAATTTGCATGGACTACGTAAAGCTCAATGAGGCCAAGGAAAGATCATTACCTATCCCATTCATTGGACTATATATTGGAAAGGTCATGTGTCGAGAATATTATTATTTCCTTTGATGGATATTCTCGCTATAACCAACAGCTACAAGACCGAGGACCAAGAGAAGACTACTTTTACATGTCCTGCTGACATATGCTTTCAGCGATTCCATTTGGTCTATGCAATGCACCCGCCACATTCCAAAAATGCATGATAGCGATCTTTCACGATATGGTGGAAGATTTCCATCGAGGTATTTATGGATGATTTTTCCGTTCGGTAATTCATTTGCTACATGTTTGTGAACTTTACTGTGGTGCTAGCTCGATGTGAAGACTCCAACCTTGTACTCAACTTGGAGAAATGCCTTTCATTTTTAGTCAAGGAGGGTATTGTCCTTGGCCATAAGGTCTTATATTGGAAGTCGCATCGCAAAGATCGGCGGATTGGTGTTACCACCACCGTTTCAAAGGAAGGGTGTCTGCGCTTTCTGACATGCAAATGGTTCTACGCACGGCCATCAAGAACTTCTAAAATTTCTAGACCGATATGCCGATTGCTAGAAAAAGAGGTGAAGTTCGAGTTTGATGAGGATTGTGTTAAAGCATTCGAGGAGTTGAAACAGAAGTTGATAGAAGCACCTATTCTCATTTCTCCAGATTGGGAGCAACCGTTTGAATTAATGTGTGATGCAAGCGATGTGGTCAGAGGAGCCGTATTGGGGCAAAGGAGGAATAGAATTTTTCATTTCATTCATTATGCAAGCAAAACACTTGACGTTGTACCCCAAGTCAATTATATAGTCACTTTAAAGGAGATGCTAGTATCGTGTTCGCATTTGACAAATTCAGTTCCTACTTGGTGGGTTCTAGAGTAGTGGTGTATACCGATCATGCGTAAATTCTAAGATTTTGTTTATCAAGAAGGATGCAGTCTGTTAATTAGATGGATATTGTTGTTACAAGAGTTCGACCTAGAGATTTTACGAGCGGGAGCGAGAATCAAGTGGCGATCACCTATCGCGATTCAAGTCGTTGCATGAAGGAAGGTGACAACATCAAGGAAGAGTTCCTGATGAGCAAAGCTCTTTTGGCAATAAGGGAAGCTGAAATCCCTTGGTATGCGCATATTGTGAATTTGTCGGGTGAGTGGAGTCTATTCACCAGAGGCTACGCTCAAGAAAGAAAGAAGTTGAGACATGATTGCAAGTATTACATTTGGGATGAGCCATACTTGCTTAAGCAGGGACCTGTGATCAGGTGGATGAGAAGATGCATTCCGTAGAGCCAGATTGCGTAAGCATTGAGGGAGTTTGTTTACTCTTCATTGTACAATGGCACCACCTGAGGCGAGCTGACAAATGCACAAGGTGCTACAATGTTTCTTCGGGGTCATTAATCGTTTAGAGACTCTATGGCATATTTAAAATGTGTGATAGATGTCAAAGAACTAGCACAATTGGTAGAAGGCAAAAGAGATACATCAGCAAAGACAGATATTAGAGGTGGAGATCTTTGATGTATGGGGAATAGATTATGGGCCCGTTCCCCCGTCATTTGGTAATCGTTAAATATTGGATAGCCATTGATTATGTATCAATGTGGGCTGAAGCAATGCCTGCCCCAGGAATGACAACAAGGTGGGTAACAAAATTTGTGAAAGCATACTTTCACAAGGTTCTAAGACACCCCGAGCCATTATCGTGTGGAGGGGCTCATTTGTAAATGCAAGTTTCCAAGAATTTGCCGGCTGGCATGGGGTGCGCCACAAGGTAGCAACAACGTATCATCCCCAAACTAGTGGGCAAGGGAGGTAAGGAATGAGATAAAGCAACATTCTACAAGATAGTGAATGCACAACGAATTGATCGGTCAAGCAAACTCGACGATGCAAGCAAGTGGTTATAGAATTACATACAAGACACCCATTGGGACTTCTCCGTACGTATTGGTCTATGGAAATGCGTGTCACCTACCCGTGGAGCTGTGGAAGGAGCTTTTTGGGTCGTGAGGAAGTTGAATATGGATCCCGAGTTGGGGCAGGGAAGAAGAGGCCGATGCAACTCAATAACTTGATGAGTTTTGATGGCATGCTTATGAAAGTGTCAAATGCTACAAGGAGAAAACAGCAGGTGGCACGATAGGCATACGGTGCATCTGGATCTTGAGCCGGCGTATGTTGCTATTTAATTCGAAACTTAAGCTTTTTCCAGAAAATTGTGGTCCAAATGGTGGTCGTGGCCGCTTGTGTTGGTAAAGTAATGACCTAACACTGGCAAAGGAGTTGTGGCAAGAAGCCAGAAGTGCCACGCTTAGTAAACGGGCAACGGCGTGTGCATTATCAGCGAGGACGTTATTCGGGAGAGAAGACATCCATCACTCTGCAGGATGAGTGAGCAAGAATGACGTCGAGCCGCGATGGTAATCAGCGCCGCACGGAGGCAACCCAGAATGTGTTGTAATAGACGAGTAGAACTATTTGGAAAAAAACAAAGAAAAAGAAAAAGAATATTAAAAAAATTTGTGATGAAACATATGGGAGTTTCTAACCAATTTTTGTGGTGAAATGATTTTCAGGTGAAACGAGGAAAGAATACAAAACACAAAGGGAAAAAAAAATTGAGGTGAGAAAATAAATTGCACATTGAGCTCGCACGATGGCTCCGTGTCACCTGAGCAGGGCCTCCGCGTTACCCTCCGTGACACACAAACCTATTCGGATTTTTTAAAATCCATAATATCGGGCGCGTATGGCTCGCCTCACTGAGGCAGCGTTCTGCCCTCCGTGACACGCTGAGGGTTACTCGCGACGGGTAACCCGCACAAAAAACCCTTTAAACCCCAAATTCCTTATTTTTTTTTAAATTAAAAGATTAATTCTTAATTAACCAAAAAAAATTCCCTCTCCCCCAACGTGACACTGACTCAAGGATCAATTTTCTTAGAGTTTTCTTCGATTTCATCGAAGTAAAGGTATGTTCTTGAATTTTTCCTTATTCTTTGCTAAATTTTCGATTCTTGAACATGTTTGGTGAGTGAACCTTTCCCTAAGTGTGAAAATGAGCTGAATTTACTTAAGTTATGGGATTGGCACGTTCATAGTATCGTTGTGAGTATATGAACTCAATGATCGCATGTTTTATTGAATTCTTGCCAAATTGATAGCCGGGTTGCGTATCAATAGAAGAAGACTAAATTCTTTCAAATGTGAAAAATTGCTAGCATGTTGGGTGAAGTGAATTATATGTGATTGATGTCAATATGCTAAGTTAGAAGAGTGGATTCTCGAAAATGCAATTGGAGAATTACATAGGTTATTGGAAAATTGTTAAGTGTTATGATGATGTAATTAAATCGATGGAGGAATTTGTATTCATTGTACTAAGTCCGAGTAGTACGTAGTAATTGTTCCATCGACCGATATAAAGGCACTAAGCATGTTGAATGTTGGCGAATTGGAAAATCATGAATGTCTTGTCGAATTGTTTGGATTTTGGCTTAAGACTAAGTCTCAGGTGACCCAATTATACCCAACCTTAGTTGTAGATAATTACGACTTGCATAACATGGGGTCAGAGTGTTTGAATGTACAGAACAATGTGCGTACAAGACAAAGGCAAGGGCGCATCCACATCGGTGCCGCAGAAAAGGGTCACGATTGGGAACAAGCAGCCTGAAGAAGACTCTGTTCCGCAAGGGCAAATGCCGACAATACTAACGAGATGGGTGATCGATGAGGGTAAAAAATTGTATGAGAAACATAAAGAAATCAAATACTTCCTGTGAGGAGCGTATAGCAATGAGCCGTTGGCACAGAATTCCCATGATTGTACATAGGATTGACACCGGGCTTAACTTCATCTTCAAAGAGCTCCAGGGAGTGCAATCTCCATAGTATCCGTGGAGTTCTATGCCAACTCGAACCCAACCTACGCAATACAATCTATCAAAATCGTAAGGTGTTGAGTCACTTTTAAGCCCCATCACTTGAATGCAATCCCTGGGCGCGGATTACGTACGTCATGTCCTCCCAAGCAGTCTCGAACATCACTCCACCCTTGCGACATCGACGCACTTTATATGGAGCCCGATCGACAAATGGGTAGGCACAAGGAGAGGCTACCATCGTACATGTCCCTACTCACAGATGAACCGGGAGGCCCGAATTTGGTTGAAGATTGTATGTTCATGCCCCATCCCGGCTACGGCGACAGACGCCATCCCAGATGTAGCTTGCTTGGTGTATGCCCCGATGAAGGGCTGGAATCAATGGGGGCTATGGATCATCTCCGCCATGAAGAGAGCCCGACTACATCGTGGGCATATATACCTACCTTGCGGGTCTGCTTACCACGTTCCCGAGGGGCCATGATATTGATGAAGAGGTTCCTGACATCCCACACTTGACAAGTGCGTGCTCGATGTCACTAAAACCAAGGAACTTTGACACTACTCATGTGCCTGAGCCACACTAGCCGAGCGACATGCTCTCGATGACGAAGTACATGGCCCGTATGTACTGGATGCGTATGTTGCAATGCGCATTGCGGTGAGGCCAAAGAACGCGAGGATGAGTCAAAGGTGTCGAGTTGGATTACCCATTCGGCGAATGCCAGGCTCATGTCAAGTGGGGCCCGCATTTATGGAGCCCGTGGATGATGATGTCCTTACCGATGAGGAGACACGCCGGAGGGACTCGATGTTGAGTCGATAAGTGACTCATGTGGGGCGATTCTGACATGGAGACGGGGCCAACAAAGACCTCATGAAGAAGTTGAATACTTTGATTGATCAGTGGGAGTTTCACCACCCAACCTTGTGATATTTTTGAAATTATGTGAACACCGGGGACAAAGGTTCGGGATTTAAGTATAGCGGAGTAGTTAGGTGCCGATGGTTTATGCTTATGTTTTGTTTTTTTGTGCTTCAGAAAACGTATTCTGTGATTCTGTGTTGTGTGTTTTGTAATTAATATCTGGTGTTGTAATGAATGTTGAGCCGCCGTGTGTTTTATCGAGCTATTGTTGTTGGTGTTGTGTAAATATTTTTCATCTTTTTCTATCAAAATTTTTAAATTTTTTGCTTCTAATTTCTTTGATGTTGGGTTTCTCGCCTTTGTTTCTGCTTACCGAGAATAGTCCCATTGAACCAAAGTCGAGATAGTGACCGTTCCCTATGATGGATGGATGACGACTGCCTTAAGGAAAATGTAGTCGATAGGAGTAGTTTTCTTTTCTTTCTTTTCTTTCTTTTTCTTTCTTTTGTTTATTTCCCAAACATGTCGCTTACTCATGGTTCGTAATTTTGTTGGCGTGTTGTACATGATATAATGATGCAAGTGTGATTCGTATGAAAGAATGCAAATGTGTTAAACATGTTGAGATACCTAGGCCATAGAGTGATTCAAGGTGAGATCGAGGTTTAAAGTGAATTGTTGTAATTAGCCGATTGAAGAGTCTCGTGAATGTCTTGAGTCGAGTACGCGCAATGAGTGTGAGGTGAGGTTTCGATTATTCCATGCTATCGTGAATTCTCTAGAACTTGCCCGGTGTGTGTACTAAACGGGTACGAAGGATGTGTATTTAGGAAAGGATGTAGGCATTTCTTTGGAATAAACCGAAAGTTTCTCCCTTATCATACCTACCTTGGCAATGTACATCCTAAGAAGCCCCATTGAGCCTTTAGCCTATTTTTTTCTTTCTTTTGAAGAGGGTACAAACTCGAGCTTAATCCCTTCTTTTCATTAGCCGTGAATTTGATCGAAAACTTAAGCGCTTAAGAAAAACAATTTTCCCACAAGTGTAAAGAGCTGAGAATTGTGAAACGGAGGAAAGCTGTTGGTGCAAGTTAAAGAAAAGGTCAAAGGTGCACTTGTTGAAATTAAAAATAAAGATGTATAACTAATCTCTAGGGAGGGATTCGGGGCATATTTATATGCCCAATTGATACTCAAATGCATCGCTTTTGCCTTGTTTATCCAACAATATGTGTACATTCGCATGTAAATTGTGTGAAGTGTGAGAATTTATACTAACCAACATGATTAGCATTGTTTTGCAGGAAAAACATACTTTTTATGGAGTTAAGATGCATGTAGGGAGAAATTCCGGGAGATGGACTCGAACGAAGAGGGAAGGTGTGGAGAAGGCGAATTTAAGGGCTCGCGATGGAGCTGACACGCCGCCATCGCTGACATTCTCGTCCAGGAGATATAAAATTCAAGAAATTCCAGAGAGGGTTCGCGAATGTGCCGTGGCACGTTGGAATTAATTCTGCATCTTGACATTCCAAAGGAAGGTCCGCGTTTGCATCGTGGCCGGGCATGCTCCGCGTTGCATGCCGTGTCACTTGGGAGTACTCACCGGGCGGCCAACTCAGAAAGCTCGCGTTTAGCACCGTGTCACTCTGAGGCAGCAGCCCGCATGTACCCGTGACACGCTGTTTGTTATTCCGGGAAAAATTATCCCTAATATAAATAGAACACTTAGGTTCATTTTTTAATTATTCTTGACTGGGTGGAGCAAGAACGCGGGTTACAGGCAGCTGAGACGACGAAAATCGCAGTAGTGGTTTTTATCCCCTTTCTTCTTCTTGCAATTGTTTTGCATGATTTCCATTCATTCAACGATGTTCAATCCACAAATGAGCTGGCTAATTTCTTGCTGAGGTTATGAATTGTTGTATTGAAATGTAATTGTTGATTTCTTTGGTTTTTTTTGTTTTTTTAATTCAAATTATTAATTTCCTTTTATTTAATTTCTTGTTTCCAATGTATTAATTATCTCGGCCTGTTGTTAATGTAAATCCAAAAAGTCCTAGCTTTCACCCGAGAGGGCAAGAAACTCGGAAAGTTGTGAATTAATAGGATATGATCTCTCCTTAGTTTGGAAAAATTGGAGAATTGATTTACCTTCGTGGATAGAAATATACCCGAAAGTCGTATTAGTCAAGTGTGGAATCTGGCTTTGTATGGCTAGAACATGAATTTCTTCTTATCACGTAAATGGTGTAGCTATGATTCTTAAGTTAAGCAATGTAGAGTTTTAATCCATAGGCATAAGTTCCGATCAGCAACCTGGAGAAAAGATAAACCACGAGATCGATGATTAATTTCTTCACATGTTAGTTTTGAATTTTCGCATGCTCACATTCATACCGACTCACTTGTATAAATATTCTTACCTTGTATATAAAGTAGTTTCCAAAATATAAAACATTCTTTTTACACCTGTCTTCATTATTAGAGTTATAGTAAATTAACACTGAGAAGGTTTTACCCTATAGTCCAAATTCCCGTGGGTTCGACATTCCCAGTTTCAAAAGGGCCACTATATTACTTGTACAACTCCGTACACTTGCGCGCATCAGTTTTTTTTGGCGCGCTGTCGGAAATGTGCAATTGGTGAAATTTTAATTTTTCTTAAAAGTGTTAGTTTGCTATTTAGGTATTTTATTGTTGACAACTTGGTCTTAGCCCGTATTTTGCGTATAACGATTCTGTTGAACACCGGCAAGAGATAAAGATTTTGGGTGGATCCATCCTTAGAGCTCTGAAAGACAATTCCATCGCCAACGGCTATAGCTCTAGAAAGAAAATTGCAAAGCTTGCTCGCATAAACCATTATGAGCAAACTACGTAATCCACCACTTAAAGTGCTAAAAGACAGGCCCGAGGAATGGCAGCTAGGCCGGTTCGCGATTGGGCAATCCCACATGCTAGTAATGTCACATCCTGGAAGATTCTCCGGCAAACCTCGGGGAGCCAGAGGGAGGTTCGAGCTTGTACCGTAACATGGTGCAATTGCTACACACAAGCTGTGGCAAGCTCACGTGTCTTCCTCACGAGATCCACAACAACATCTTCAAACCTTTTTGGAGATAAGTGACACTTACATCCTCGTCGGAGTGTCAACGACTATGTCGCTTACATCAAGCTTCCCATTTTCACTTTTGGGAGAAAGCCAAAAGGTGGTTGAAATGAGCTACCGAATTCTATAACCACATGCATGATCTTGCAAAGAGTTCTTGATCCGATCTTTCCTTCCCAGAAATGTACAAGGCTTAGAAGTCAAATTCTGAAAGCTTCAACAAAGAGAAGGAGAGAATCAGACGTTTGGGAGAGATTCAAATCACTGCGTTATGATCTGTCCTCATCACCATCAATCCAATGACGTGGCCGGGTGCACACTTATAGAGGGTTTGGAACCCCACACAAAATTTACTAGACTCTAAGAATTGGGGAAAGCATTAGAAAAGACTTACAGGAGCTTTATACTTTGCTTAATCGTAGATTTCTGGCAGTAAAACTGAGTGGAATGCGGACTTCAAGGGAGGAGCAAGGAAAGCAAACTGAGTCTTGGAAGTGGATGGGCTTACAGCCTATCGCCGCACGTACAAACATTGCGTAATCAACTAAACACCCACTGCGGCAACATGAGCTTGGAGTCGCCTCAAGCCCCGCAAATGCAAGGCAGCAGATTCTGGTGTGAAGTGTGCGGAAGCATGAACACTCACCGAGTGTTGTGGAGCAAATCCACTTCTGAAATTTATCGATAATGCACAAAGGAACAATCACTCAACAAAAGATGTGGAACAAAACATAACTCTAACTGAGGAATCACCCTAATTTCTCTTCGGGGTAGCAACAACCATCGTGGACAAAGAGTACGAGTCGTGGTATGCGAGGGAATCAAGGAGGGCCACGTAACTATCGTGCACAAGATAGAAACAATAATGCTCCTCCTCCACCACCATCACCCAAATATTGACAGATGTTCAAGACATTGATACCAGCTGCTTTCCACCAAAATGATCATGTAAAATTGGCAGCCGAGGTCAAGAATAATCACTAGCTACCAAGGCGCTGGAGTACCAGTTTGGGCAAGTTGCTGGAGCCTGCACTGCCTGTGAGGAGGACTTCTTAGCGATTACGTACCCCAACCCTGTGTAAATGCAAGGACTACTGGCGAGTGGCTTGCGCTTGAAGGAGGTGGAACCGTAAAAGATCACCTCAACAAATGGGAGCAGCAGAGCGGAGAGGGAGCAAAATGACGAGAGGGGGAAGAACAAGGATGTCAATCGAAAGACTTCCACCCTGTTCCTCAATGATTAAAGAAGCACAAGGAGGAGGCGCGTCAAAAAGTTCATGGAGGTGCTTAAACAGTACACATTAACTTACCTCTTGTTGATGTTTAGCAGGGAGGCCTAAGTACGCAAAGTACATAAAGGACATCGGGCCAACAAAAGCAAAGCTTACCGAATATTACTAAGTGGGCTCTTACGAGGAGTGCACTTCCTGGATACTGAAGCGATTGCCTACGAAGCTCAAAGACCCCCGAGCTTCACAACTAAATAACAATCAGTAAGTATCCAAGCTCGCGGATTATGTGATTTGGGAGCGAGCATTAACTTGATGTCACCCGTAATTAAGAAGTTGGGGTTAGGGAGTCCCAGACCTACAACAGTTGATCATTGGCAACATGATCGCCTTGGCAAGACCCGCATGGTATTGTGCAGGACGGCTAGTGCAAGTCATCTCCTAATCTCCCTTGCAGAGATTTTGTTGTGTTGATTTTGAGCGACGCTGAAGTCCCATTTATTTTTTGGGACGGCTCTTTCGCGACCGGAAAGCGTTAATAGATGTAGTCAGAGGGCAGCTAACTATGCGAGCACATGACAAGGTGGAGGTGTTCGATGTGTACAAGGCCACCAAGCTCCCGACCATGTACGAGAGCTCACTCGGCCGTGTACGAGGAACTCTCGGTCATCAATGTGCTTGAGCAAGCTGATGTTGCTCAGGGCTTTGAGTCTCGAGAGTTAATGGAAAAACCCCCCGACAAAGGTAAGCTTGACAGGGGTGTGGATGGAAGTCGTGAGAAAACGTCCGTCACCCTAGGGGCGGAGTGAGCTTAAACGACGTCGAGCCGAGATGATAAACCAGGCGCTGCACGGGAGGCAACCCGTGAATTGTTGTTTGTATAATTGTACATATAAAAAGAAAGAAAAAAAAAGAGAGAAAAGAAAAGAAAAATATATATATGTATATATATGTAGGCATAGGTGTGTAAATATAAAAATAAAATATTGTGTTCGTCAAACCTTGGAATTCTAACCGATTTCTTGTTGAAAGATATATTTCAG